>JAQZBX010010748.1:0-43816 GCA_029593785.1 Cabassous unicinctus
AGTTAATGAACTAGCTAAGGATCAGTAGATGAAATCATAAAACCATTAAACACCTAGCGCAATAATGGGAAACTGTGTCTGGTGGTAATGAAATTAAGTGACTTTATGAGGTCACTTTCTTCCTTCTCTCCTCCGCTCCTTGCCATCCTGAGTACACGGTGACTGCCGCTCCTAATTGCTGTTTCACTGAAATGCACAATGCTATCCATTTTGTGTTCTGATTCAGTGTATTTCTAGGGCCTTCAGGATCATTAAACCCTCCACCAAGAGAGTGCAGAGAAGTGGTGGTTATGAAAGCTTCTGAAAGTGGCCCAGAGGTGTAGGAGGATGAGGACAACAGGACAGGTTGAGAAGGAATAAAAACGGCCCGCTGGACTTAGGGCTGGGCCCCAGCTGATGACTAATGGTGCTCAAGGTGAAGCCCATGCTGGTCTTTGGCACAGCCTTTGAAGTCAGGACACAGACACTTAGGGAGGGGTTGGGTGTCCATGGCTGCACCTGGTACTGGAACCACACTTTTTAGTTTGGGAGTCCATTCTATATATATAATTCCTTTCGAGTCTTGTGACAATCCCATTTGATGAATTTTTATTTCCACATTTCAAATAAGGAAACTGAGGCTCCTTAAGTGACATGACTCAGGTCCCACTGCTAATTAGTGGTCATCGCTAATATTCTTCCCCTAAGCCAGGATGCCTCATGGGTGTTGAGACAAATCACTTGTCAGTGATTTAAAACTTGTCCACCCAAGCTCATGGTGCCATTACTTAAGTAAATAATCCAAGAAACATTTACTGAGTGTCTACTTGTAGCAGTTTGATATTGTTTATGAATTCCAAAAATAGATATTGGATTGTTTTTGAACTGGTCTGTTCCTCTGGGCATGTTAGATTATATTGGATTCAGAGGCTTCACTTTTACTTGAGTTGTGATTAGGGCTTTGACTGGGTCACGTCATTGGATGTTGAGTGCCCACTGCGGGGACTCACAGAGAAAACTAAACAGCAGAGGAGTTAGTTGGAGTTTTTGGAGCTGGAGCCCGGGGAAGTAAGCATGCAGGAGAAGAACACAGAGGAGTAGAGATGGCTCCATAGACAGGGCAGAGTCCCTGGAAGAGAGACAGCCTGATAATCTACAGCTGACCTTGTAGAGAGAACAGAGCAGCTAAGTCTAGAGAGAAACGAACCCTGGGAGAGAGATGAGACTTATTCCAGCCTACAGCTGATATTGAAAGAAGCTGGGACCACAGAACCTTAAGAGGAAGAGGAAGGCTGAACCCTTGCAGATGCCGGCAGCCATCTTGCTCCAACACATGGCAACAGACTTTGGTGAGGGAAGCAATCTATGCTTTATGGCCTGGTAACTGTAAGCTTCTACCTCAAAAACAAACAAACAAACAAACAAAAAAAACCCTTTATAAATGCCAACAGATTTCTGGTATTTTGCATCAGCACCCCTTTGGCTGACTAATACACCACCATATGCTAGGAATATGATGATGAGCAAGCAAAGTACACACTGTTCCTATCCTCATAGATCTTAGAAGTATCTGGAAGAGTTAAATAAGCAACAACATTCAGTGAATTAGGTGATAAGAAGAGAAACTACCATGTAGGCTAAGCTAATGGCAGGAGTGATCCCCGAACTAGTCTATGGGACTGAGAAGCCTTTCTGGAGGAAGTGAGACATGAAGAGGACGGGGACAGGCATATAGAAAGCCTGTAATTTGGTGTGGCTGAAATGTCAGAGGGAGCAAGAGCTGAAGGACTAGATTCATTTTGGAGGTAGCATCCATTGATAGAACCAAGAAACTAATTTAATGTGGGGCAAAGGGGCAAGGACTCAGGGTGCTGCCTCTGTCCCTGGCTTGAGCACCAGGGCTGTGTACTGAGACTGGAAGCACTGCAGGAGGAGGCTAGGGCGAGTGTCTGGGCATGCCCTACTCTGCTTACACTGAGCCCCAAAAGCCAGCTGAGCTGGTCAGGCCTCGTGGTGTATCTCAGGGCCGAGAAGTGAGTTAAAGCCCTGTGTGGACATGGTTTTACTTCTTTCACTGGGACCACCCATAACGGCTGTGTGCAGTAAATTTGTTTCCATCCAGCTGAGAAATAGAAAGGACAGCATGAAGACTCAAAATGA
Source organism: Cabassous unicinctus (assembly GCA_029593785.1). Lineage (NCBI taxonomy): Eukaryota > Metazoa > Chordata > Mammalia > Cingulata > Chlamyphoridae > Cabassous > Cabassous unicinctus. The sequence continues at coordinate 2,140 of JAQZBX010010748.1, forward strand.
TCACTGCCTGCTGCAATGATAAGGCTAAATAGGATGGAATTTAATAGGGATGAATATAAATTATGCCTCTGAGGTTTGCAAAACCAGTTGTTCATGTACAGGATGAGACGCCTGACTTGACAGCAGCTCGGTCACCAGAGCCTGAGAGAGTCAGTTGGCTGTGAATTCCATTTTTGCTAGGAGTAGCATATGGCTGTCCCTTCCCCCAATTCTACTGCCACTCTGAAGTCTGAAGTTTTGTGTGGGAACCCAAGAAGGGTTCTCTGACCAGAACAGAGGAGAACCCATGAGAACGGTTTGCAGCAGTCAAGGAGGGGAGCGGCCTTTCAGAGGGATGTCTACACAGGGCAGTCCACGGTGGCTTCTAAGCCTGAGCTTCAGGGGGCTGCTTGGAGCATGATCTGGGAAACACCGGAGGCAAGAGGCTTAATCCTCAACTGAGCAGGGGCCATCAGAGAGGGGGCTTTATTTGGGCGGGGAGCAGAAGGAAGGGTGGACCAAAGAAATGATGACGGGCAGAGCAGCTCAGAAATTGTATTAATTTGCCATCGTGTGCTTCAGCTCTATTATGTGCCTGGCCCTATGCCGTGGGAGACAGTATAAACGGTGCCAATTTGTAAGGCTAAGACGAGTCAGAGGACAGAGGGGGCGGCCAGAGCTGGCGCTCCAGCAGGGCCTTGACCGAGGGATCCAGGGAAGACTTTACTGGCATGGCCTGAGCTGGGGAAAATGAGAAGATCAGCTGGGAGATAAGGTGGGGTAGGTAGGAGCAAGGCCAGCCCTTGGCACTCTCGGTTGACGAGGTAAAGGAGCTGAGGGGTGAGGGAGGCCGCTGAGGCGGGTGCTGACCTGTGTGCTGTGGAGTCTGGAAGATTCTCCTGGTGGGTGAGGCTGAGCTGCATGATGCCTCTGAAGCTGTAGTGGTCCTCCTGCCTTTCTCCCCTCGTGTGTGGCCTAAGGGCCTACGTGGCCTACGTGGCCGACCGCCCTGAGCTGTGCTGATGATCCACCAGGGGTGGGTGCCCCAGGTGCAGTGAGAGGAAAGCCCGAAGGCGCGTCTTGGGAGGAGAAGCCCCAGTGCTCTCTGCAGCACTGAAGGAAAGTCAAACCAGGCGAGAGGAGGGGTCTAAAGTGCTGCCTAAACTGTAGAGTGTGAGAGATTTCCCTTGCTGCCTCCCTCCCTTCAACACTGATTGAGCAATTCCTGCATCTCGGGCCCTCTGCTAAGCGGTGGGGATTCAAAGAGCACGAGAACACAACTCCTGCCCCAGGAGTTCACGGTCTACAGGGGGAACCAGGTGCAGGAATAAATAACCCATCTCTTTGGTTTTAAGATGCACTCTCAATATAATAACAGCTTTTCAGAAGAAGAGAAATCAGTAACACTACCACTCTAAATGTGTACATTGTTTGCAAAACATCCTGATTTCAGAAACATTCAATGTGAAGAAAACTGTGTTTTAGAATCGAGCCACATGAACAGTGTAATTATTGCCACTATAGCAGTAGGGCCGTTCACCTATCAGAACAGAGAAATGCAGGGGAAATGTGCCTTAGAAGTGGTGGGTACAGGGGTGTGATCATTCTCACCACAGGGGCGGAACCCACAGGAGGACGCTCTTAAGGGTACTTGGGGGCCCCAGGTAAGGCTTCCTGCAGGAGGGGTGTTGGCCGGACGCTTCTAGGCTGACAATGGTGCCGAAGGTGGGTGAGGGAGGGTTCCAGGCAGAGGAACAGCTTCCGCAAAGGCAGAGGGACAGGAGAGTGCGACGCATTTGGGGAGCAGCTGTTTGTTGTTGCTGTATATTGTTATTCCCAGCGGTGGGACAGAGGGGGATTTCAGTCTGAAGGGCCTGGACGTGTCTTATCACAAAGCCAGCAGGGAAGGAGATGTGAGCACCGCCGTGTAATAGAAGGAGGCATCTTCGCTACACTTTTCCATTTCTTGAAAAGTTTTTATGTTTCCTATTTAAGTCATAAACCAATCGCTTGCTGCAAAAATGCTGTGTTCTCAAATTGTAAGAAAATACAACATATTTCAATCCATAGACTCAGGGTTTTCCATTAAATCCTGCTTGCATATTTCCTTAAACCTTTTCTCCGGGGACGTACGCCCTTTAGAAGTGATGGGCTGTCTGCCCCATTGGCACACACTCACTTGCACAGGTTCTCTTTCCTCTTTCTTCTCTTTCCCTCTCTCTTCTCCCCAGTTATTGTCAAGCAGCTGCTCAGCTGAAACATCACAGTCAGAAAGGAATATATCTTTTTGTCTGGATGTGTGTGTATCTGTTTCTGAATTGCATCCTTGCAAAATAACCTTTGAGCATCAGCATGATAAAGATTAGCAGGAAATTCATTTTTGCTGGTCCCAGATGGGGGAAAACTTCCACAGTGGTGAAAGAAAGCCCAACAAACTGGCTGGCACCTGTCCGAGAAGGCTGGATGGAAAAGGTGAACAGTACTGGGTGAATGCAGACATCCTCCTGGCCTGTGCCCCTTGTGCTCCTGGGGGAATGGATGTTCCCGTGGGACGGAGAATCACCTCTCTGGTCCTTTCTGCTTTCACCCGATAGCTCAGCTCACCCTGGTCCTGGAGAAAATTGCCTGGCTGCTTCCTCCTCATACTCTTCTTGGGCCTTGAATCAGGGCTGGTATAGGCTGTGCTGGAAATGGCACCTGCTGGCAATCACCGCTTTGGCTCCCCACGCTGGTTCTTCCACTGGGAGACCTGGGCTAAGTCACTTTCTCTCTTTGGAGCCTGTTTCCTCATCTGTGATCAGATTGTCTGAGTAGTCAGTCTCTACGGTTCTGATTCAGTTCTATGACACTGATTCAAATAAGAAGAAAGATGCCTATTGCTGAGTGCTTACTACATGCCAGGCACTCTGTTGAGAGCTTTCCATATGTCATCTCGTTTAATCCTCGTGGCAGCTTTGTGAGGTACCTCCTCTTATCCTCATTTTATAGATGAGCTCCTGAGGCTTAGAGATATATGTACCCACCCTGAGGGCACACAGCTCGTAAGGGGCAGAACAGGAATGAGCCCACGTCTCTGATTCTGCAGTGGGTCCTCTTTATGTGTTATGCGATATTGCCTTCTCCATGGTGCAGAGTGAATGTGGGTGGGAGACTTTGGGCCACCCTTAGGGGCACAGCGGGAAGGTGCACACCCTCAGTGCAGGGAGGGAGTGGCAATGTGCAAAGCTGCTGTGGCCACAGGCGGGACCGGGGGAGCTGGGGAACAAGGACTCTGTGTCATGTTTATAGAGCCAGCTTCTCCTTGGGGGACACACTACTCCCCAGGTGTATCTGAGACCATATGTGAACATCCCATTCATTCCACAAATATTTTTGATAACCTATGCTGTTTTAGGGCTGGGAATCCAATGGCAAACAAGTCAGGGAGCTTGTATTCTAGTAGGGCATAACATGAATAAATATGTAATTGAAAATTGTGTTCAATACTTCAGAGTGCTGTGAAAGCAGGCATGAGGGGACCAGCTCTGGTCCTGGCAGGGGATGTGGCTTTCCCCAGAAAGTGATTGCTGAGATCTGAAGGATCTGGGTGCATTAACTAGGCAAGGGAGGGGGAAGGGGGGAGGGCCAGTGTGGCACTCAGAGGGAAGGGGGTTGGAGTGAGGCTGGAGGTGTGCCAGGTTCTACAGGGCTTGTAGGTGAGTAGTTTGCACTTGATTCTAAAAGCAACAGAAAATCTTTGAAGGGTCTTAAGCATGCAAGTGGTATGAACTGATTGCAAGAAAACAAAATCACTCTGGCTGAGGCTTGGAAGAGGACTGAGTAGGAGCTAGAAAACCAGGTGGTGGGCTGATGCCATAGAACAAACAAGAGCTGATGGTGGCTGGGCTGGAGCTGGTAGTGGAGATGGACAGAATAGGAAAGATTAGGGGGGTATTTAGGAGGTAAACCCGTAAGACATGGGATGGGTTGAGTTAGGGTGTGCGGGAGAAATGATCTAAAAAAACCTGGGATGGGCAAGCGCATTTAGTCCCCTAATGTATCAGTTTACTTTTTTTTTCTTTACTAAAGAAGTTGTGGGTTTATAGAACAGTCATGCATAAATACAGGGTTCCCATACAACGCCCCCCCCACCACAATCTTGCACTGATGTAGAACATTTGTTACAATTGATGACAGCACATTTTTATAATTGTACTGTTAATTAAAGCCCATAGTTTGACTTAGGGTTCACTGTTAGTGTAGTGTAGTTCATTGGATTTTAAAAAAAAATTATTTTGTTACCATATATACAATCTAACATTTCTCCTTTTAATCATATTCAAATATATATTTGAGTGCTGTTAATTGCATTCCCAACGTTGTGCTACCATCACAACTACCCATTACCAAGACATTTCCAACATTCCAAATAGGAACCCTGTACATTTTAAGCCTTAGCTTTCCATTCTCTATTCCCACCCCACCCCCTGGTAACCAATATTCTAGATTCTGACTCTATGAGTTTGCTTATTCTGATTGTTTTAAATCAGTTAGATCATATAATATTTGTCCTTCTGTGTCTGGATTATTTCACTCAACATGATGTTTTCTAGATTCATCTATGCTGTTGCATGTATCAGAACTTCATTCCTTTTTACTGCTGAATAATATTCCATTGTGTGTATATACCCATTTTATTTACCCATTCATCGATTGATGGACACTTGGATTACTTCCGTCTTTTAGCAACTGTGAATAATGCCTCCATGAACATCATTGTGCAAATATCTATATGAGCCCCTGCTTTCAATTCTTTTGGGTATATACCTGGTGGTGGGATTGCCGGGTCATATGGTAGTTCTAGGCTTAGCTTTCTGAATGAATGAGTGTTCCTATTTCTCTGCATCCTCTACAACACTTGTTATTTTCTCTCTCTCTTTTCTTTCAATAGCAGCCATTCTAATGGGTGTGAAATGATGTCTCATCATGGTTTTGAGTTGCATTTGAAATGATATCTCGTGCTGGTTTTGAGTTGCATCCCTGATGGCTAATGGTGTTGAACATTTTTTCATGTGCTTTCTGGCCATTTGTGTATCTTCTTTGGAGAGCTGACTGTTCAAGTGTTTTGCCCATTTTTTATTTTATTTTATTTTATTTTTATTTTTTATTTTATAAAGGGTATTTATTTGGGGTAGAAGCTTGCAGTTACCAGGCCATAAAGCATAAGTTACTTCCCTCACCAAAGTCTATTGCCATGTGTTGGAGCAAGATGGCTGCCAGCATCTGCCAAGGGTTCAGGTTTTGCCCATTTTTAAGTTGGGTTGACTTTTTGTTAATTTGAACAATTTCCTTATACATACTGGGTATGAATCCTTTATTGCATATGTTGTTTCCACGTATTTTCTCCCATTGTATAGATTGTCTTTTCACTTTCATGATAAAGTCCTGTGAGGACCAAAAGTTTTTTATTTTGATGAGGCCCCACTTACCTATTATTTCTTTTGTTGCTTGTGTTTAGGTGTAAAGTCTAAGAAACCATTGCCTAACACAATGTCCTGAACATACTTTCCTATGTATCCTTCTAGGAGTTTGATAGTTCTAGCTCTTATTTTTAGGTCTTTGATCCATTTTGAGTTGGTTTTTATATATGGTATGAGGTAGGGGGTCTTCTTTTTTTTTTGTAAATGGTGATCCAATTTTCCCAGCACCATTTGTTTTTTTTTAATTTATTTATTTTAATTAATTTATTTTTTAACTTTGTTTTGTACATTTAATAACTGAAACTATAAACAATTAAAAACTGAAAAGAAAACACAGTTGAATAAAAACATACATTTCTCAATTAAATGTACTGGATACACATACATTTTTTTTGAATCGTACAGTATGTTACACAATATATTTGGTTCAGAGTAATGCAATCATACAGTATTTGTCCTTTTGTGTCTGGCTTGCTTCGCTCAACATAATGTCCTCCAGGTTCATCCATGTTGTCATATGCTTTACGACTTCACTTCTTCTTACAACTGCATAATATTCCATTGTGTGAATAGACCACAGTTTGTTTATCCATTTGTCTGTTGATAGACACCTGTGTTGTTTCCAACTTTTGGCAATGGTAAATAATGTTGCTATGAACATTGGTGTGCAGATGTCTGTTTGTGTCACTGCTCTCAGTTCTTCTGGGTATATATCCAGTAGTGGTATTGCCAGGTCATGTGGAAAGTCTATATTTAACTTCTTTAGAAACTGCCAAACAGTCCTTCACAGTGGCTGTACCATTCGGCATTCCAATGAACAGTGAATAAGTGTTCCTATCTCTCCACACCCTCTCCAACACTTGTAGTTCTCTATCTTTTTAATACTGGCCATTCTGATAGGTGTGAAATGATACCTCAATGCAGTTTTGATTTGCATTTCCCTAATCATGAGTGATGTTGAACATTTCTTCATTTTTTTTTTTTTTTGCCATTTGTATTTCTTCTTTGGAGAAATGTCTATTCAAGTCTTTTGCCCATTTTTTAGTTGGGTGATTTGTCTTTTTTTTGTTGTTGAGTTGTAACGTCTCTTTATATATCCTGGATATTAAACCCTTATCAGGTATATGATTTGCAAATATTTTTCCCGTTGAGTTGGCTGCCTTTTCTCCCTTTTGACAAAGTCCTGTGAGGTGCAAAAGTGTTTAATTTTGAGGAGGTCCTATTTATCTATTTTTTCTTTTATTGCATGTGTTTTGGGTGTAAGGTCCAAGAAACCACCACCTACTACAGGTCTTTAAGATGTTTCCCTACATTTTCTTCAAGTATTTTTATGGTCCTGGCTTTTATATTTAGGTTTTTTATTCATTTTGAGTTTATTCTTGTATAGGGAGTGAGATAGGGGTCCTCTTTCATTCTTTTGGTTATAGATATCCAGTTGTCCCAGCATCATTTTTTGAAGAGACTGTTTTGTCCTGTTAACATTAACTTGGTAGGTTTGTAAAAAACCAGTTGACTGTATAGGTGAGGGTTTATTTCTGGGTTCTCAATTCTTTTCTACTGATCAATGTGTCTATCTTTGTGCCAGTACCATGCTGTTTTGACGACTGTAGCTTTGTAAAATGTTTTAGGGTCAGGTGATGAAATTCCTCCTGTGTCGCTCTTCTTTTTTAGAATGCTTTTGGCTATATGGGTGCACTTACCCCTCCAAATGAATTTGGCTATTGCCTTCTCTAACTCTGTAAAGTAAGCTGTTAGGATTTTGATGGGTATTGCATTGAATCTATAAATCAGTTTGGGTAAGATTAATATTTTCACGATATTTATTTTTCCAATCCACGAACATGGAATGTCTTTCCATTTGTTTAGGTCTTCTAAAATTTCTTTTAGCATTGTTTTGTAGTTTTCTGCATATAGGTCCTGTACTTCTTTGGTTAAATTAACTCCTAGGTATTTGAGTCTTTTTGTTGCTATTGAAAATGGGATTTCCCCCCTGATTTCCTCCTCAGATTGCTCAGTACTAGTGTACAAAAACATTACTGATTTTTGCATTTTGATCTTGTATCCTGCTACTTTGCTGAACTCATTTATTAGTTCAAGTAGCTTTGTCGTGGATACTTCAGGATTTTCTAAGTACAGGATCATGTCATCCTCAAACAGTGAGAGTTTTACTTCCTCTTTTCCTATTTGGATGCCTTTAATTTTTTTTTTTTTTTCTTGTCTAATTGCCCTAGCTAGAACTTCTAGTACAATGTTGAATAACAATGGTGACAGTGGGCATCCTTGTCTTGTTCCTGATCTTAGAGGGAAAGCTTTCAATCATTCCCCATTGAGTATGATGTTGGCTGTGGGTTTTTCATATATGCCTTTTATCATATTGAGGAATTTTCCTTTTATTCCTATCTTTTGAAGTGTTTTTATCAAGAAAGGATGCTGGATTTTGCTGAATGCCTTTTCTGCATCGATAGAGATGTTCATGTGTTTTTTTTTCCCCTTAAATTTGTTAATGTGGTATATTACATTGATTGATTTTCTTATGTTGAACCAGCCTTGCATACCAGGAATAAATCCCACTTGGTCGTGATGTGTAAGTTTTCTGATATGCAGTTGGATTTGATTTGCAAGTATTTTGTTGAGAATTTTTGCATCTATATTCATTAGAGGGATTGGTCTGTATTTTTCTTTTCTTGTAGTATCTTTATCTGGCTTTGGTATTAGGGTGATGTTGGCGTCATAAAATATGTTGGGTAATTTTCTCTCCTCTTCAATTTTTTGGAAGAGTTTGAACAGGATTGGTGTTAATTCTTTTCGAAATGCTTGGTAGAATTCACCTGTGAAACCATCTGGTCCTGGATTTTCTTTGCTGGGAGATTTTTGATAATGGATTCAATCTCCTTAAATGTGATTGGTGTGTTAAGTTCTTGTATTTCTTGTAGCGTCAGTGTAGTTTATTTGTGCTTTTCTAGGAATTTGTCCATTTCATCTAGGTTGTCTAGTTTGTTGGCATACAGTTTCTCATAACATCCTCTTATGATTCTTTTTATTTCTGTGAGGTATTTGTAACCACCCCCTTTCATTTCTGATTCTATTTTTTGCATCTTCTCTCTCTCTTTCTTTGTTAGTCTAGCTAAAGTTTTGTCAATTTTATTGATCTTCTCAAAGAACCAGCTTTTGGTTTTGTTGATTTTCTCTATTGTTTTTCTGTTCTTAATTTCATTTATTTCTGCTCTAATCTTTATTATTTCTTTCCTTCTGCTTGCTTTGGGATTGGTTTGCTGTTCTTTTTCTAGTTTCTCTAGTTGTTCAGTTAAATCTTTGAGTTTACCTCTTTCTTCTTTTTTGATATAGGCATTTAGGGCTATAAATTTCCCTCTCAAGACTGCCTTTGCTGTATCCCATAAGTTTTGATATGTTATATTCTCGTTTTCATTTGTCTCAATATACTTACTTATTTCACTTGCAATTTCTTCTTTGACCCACTGATTATTTAGGAGTCTGTTGTTCAGCTTCTACATATTTGCGATTTTACTTTTTTCCTGTCTATTATTGATTTCCAGTTTCATTCCATTATGATCTGAGAATGTACTTTGTATAATTTCAATCTTTTAAAATTTATTGAGAGCTGCATTGTGCCCTAACATGTGGTCTATTCTGGAGAAAGATTCATAGGCACTTGAGAAGAATGTTTACCCCACTGAGTTTTGATGCAGTGTTCTGTATATGTCTGTTAGGTCCATCTCATTTATCGTATTGTTCGATTTCTCTGTTTTCTTGTTGATCTGCTGTCTAGTTGTTCTAATGATGTAAGTTGTGTGTTGAAGTCTCCAACGATTATTGTAGAGATGTCTATTTCTCCCTTCAGTTTTCCCAGAGTTTGTCTTATGTATTTTGGCGCACCCTGGTTAGGTGCATAGATATTTATGACTGTTATATCTTTCTGGCGGATCATCCCTTTTATTAATATATAATGGCCTTCTGTATCTCTTATAACTTTTTTGCACTTAAAGTCTGTTTTGTCTGATATTAGTATAGATACCTCTGCTCTTTTTTGGTTACTATTTTCATGCAGTACCAACCTTTCACTTTCATCTGGTTTGTATCCCTGGGTCTAAAATAAGTTTTTTTGTAAGCAGCATATGGATGGCTCATGTTTTTTGTCCATTCTGTCAGCCTGTATCTTTTGATTGGGGAGTTTAATCCATTCACATTCAATGATATTACTGTAAATGCACTATTTCCTTCCTCCATTTTGTTCTTTGGTTTTCATATGTCATCTTATTTTTGTCTGTCTTTTTACTCTTTTGGTTATCCTTTCTGCTTTTCTTTCTTCTGTACTATCCTCCAGGCCTCTCTCTCCTGTCTTTTTCTTTCAGGTTCTAAGTCTTCCTTTAATATTCCCTGCAAAGGTGGATTCTTTTTTGCAAACTCTCTTAGTTTCTGTTTGTTTGTGAGCATTTTGTACTCATCTTCATATTTGAAGGGCAATTCTGCTGGATAAAGAATTCTCACCTGGCAGTTTTTCTCTTTCAGTATCCTAATTGTATCATACCACTGTCTTCTCTCCTCCATGGTTTCTGGAGAGAAATCTGTGCTAAGTCTTACTGGACGTCCCTTGTACATGATGGTTTGTTTCTCCCTTGCTGCTCTGAGAATTTTCTCTTCATCTTTGACATTTGACATTCTGAGTAGGTCTATTCGAATTAATTCTCATTGGGGTACAGTGTGCTTCTTGGACATGTAAGTTCATTTCTTTCGTCAGAGTTGGGAAATTTTCAGCTATTATTTCCTCAAATACTCTTTCTGCCCCCTTTTCCTTCTCTTCTCCTTCTGGAACTCCTATGACACATATGTTGTTGCATTTTGTGTTGTCATTCACCTCTCTGGGCCCCTGCTCAATTTTTTCCATTCTTTTCTCTCTCTGTTCTTTTCTCTCTTCTATTTTATCTGTTCTGTCTTCAGTATCACTTATTCTTTCCTCTATCATTTTGAGTCTGCTATTGTATGCCTCAAATGTGTTTTTGATTTCACCTATTGTGTCTTTCATTCCCATGAGCTCTGCTACTTTTCTGTTCAGGATTTCAAATTCTTCTTTGCGCTTGTTCAATGTCTTCTTGATATCACTTATCTCTTTAACCATATTGTCTTTCAAGTCATTAATTTGATTTGGAAATTTGTGCAAACCTCGCTGATTAGTTCTCTCAAAGTCTGCATCTCTTCTGGGGCTTGGATATATTCCTTTTCTTGGGCCATGTCTTCTATTAACCACTGAGCCACATCGGCTCCCCTGAGTTGGTTTTTTTTTTTTTTTTTTTTTTTTGTTTGTTTGTTTTGTTTTGCTTGTTATATGTCTTTGTGTTTTCAGGAGGCACTGGGAACTGAACCCGGGACCTTCCTTGTGGGAAGCATGTATTCACTTCTTGAGCCACATCTGTTCCCCTGTCTTCTTTTTTTAATGTAAGCATTGAGGTCTATAAATTTCCCTCTCAGCACTGCCTATGCTACATCCCACAAGTTTTGGTTTGTTGTATTTTCATTGTCATTTGCCTCAAGCCATTTCCTAATTTTTGTTCTGATTTCCTCTTTAACCCACTCGATGTTGAAGAGTATGTTGTTTATTTTCCACATATTTGTGCATTTCCCCTTTTCTCCTCTGTTATTGATTTCTAGCTTAATTCAGCTGTGGTCAGAGAATATGTATTGTATGATTTCAGTATTTTTGAATTTATGGAGACTTGTTTTTGACCCAACATATGGTCTATCCTGGAGAATAATCATGAGCACTCCAGAAGAATCTATACTCTGTTTTCTTTGGGTGCAGCATTCTATATATGTCTGTTAGGTCTAGTTGGTTTAGTGTATCATTCAAGTTCTATACTTCTTATTGATCTTCTGACTAGATATTCTGTCTGTTATTGAGAGTGGTATGTTAAAGTCTCCTACTATTAATGTGGAACCTTCAATTTCTCCCATCAAATCTGTTAGTATTTGCTTCATATGTTTTGGGGCTCTGCTGTGAGGTGCATATATGTTTATAATTGTTATATTTTCCTGCTGAATTGTCCCCTTTATCAGTATGTAATGACTGTCTTTGTCACTCATAATTGTTTTATCCAATTTTAATATAGCCATCCCAGCTCTCTTTTGGTTACTAGTTGCATGGTATAGTTTTTCCCTCCCTTTCACCATCAACCTAGCTGGATCTTTGACTTTTAAGGTGAGTCTCTTGTAGACAGCATATAGTTGGTTTATGCTTTTTTATCCATTCTGCTAACATCTGCCTTTTGTCTGGAGAGTTTAATACATTTACATTTAATGTCACTACTGATAATGTAAGTCTTTCTTCTGCCATTTTGCTATTTAGCCTTTGCAAGTCTTATACCATTTACCCCCCCCCCCCTTTTTAAAGCCCACTTTTATATTTATTTGCTTTTTTGTGTTGTACCATATTGAGTGCCTTCTCACTTCTATCTGGGTATATTTTTCATCTGTTTTCACTGTGGTTACCATAGGGTTAAAATTTAACATTCTGAATATATTACAGTTATATTTGGTTTGATACCACCTTAAATTCAATAGCATGCACAAATACTTTTCCTATACCCTTCGGTTCTCCCACAAATTTTTTGTACTTGCTACCACTTATATCTTCGCATATTGTATGTCCAAAAACCTTGATTTATCATTAATTTTTATTCATTTGAATTTAGTGTCTGTAGCAAGTATGAAGTGGAATTACATACCAAAAAAAGTATAATACAATAATATTTATAATACAATATTATTTTTTAATATTATTTTTTAAATATTTTAAAATATTATTTTTTAAAGCTTAATTATGTATACTTAGCATTATAATTACCCAAATGATTACCTTTACGGCAGGTCTTTATTTCTTCATATTGCATTGAATCACTGTTTCTTCTTTCAGTCAGAAGAACTCCTTTTAGGATGGCTTGTAGGGCAGGTTTGGTGGTAATGAACTCCCACAGCTTTTGCTTATCTGAGAATGTCTTTTTTTTTTTTTTTTAAAGATTTATTTATTTATTTATTTATCCCCCTCTTGCTGCTTGTGCTTGCTGTGTCCATTAGCTGTGTGTCTTCTCCGTGTCTGCTTATCTCCCCCTTGCTGTGAGGTCCCGCTGCATCAGCCCACCGCGCCGCATGGGCTGGCCTGCCCTCACAAGGAGGCCCCGGGAAGCGAACCCAGGGCCTCACACATGGTAAACGGGGGCTCTATCGATTGAGCCACACCCGCTTCCCATGAGAATGTCTTAGTCTCTCCCTCATCTTTGAAAGAGTCTCTCCTGATATAAAATTATTGGCTGGCAGTTATTTTCCTATAGCACTTTAAGTAGTTCAAACCACTGCCTTCTTACCTTCATGGTTTCTGATGAGAAATTGACATTCAATCTCTTCGGGACTCTCTTGCATGTAACACATTGCTTTTCTCTTGCAACTTTCAGAGCTCTCTCCTTCTCCTTTGCATTCAATCATATGATCAATATATGACAGGGCCTATGTTTCATCATGGTTATCTTGTTTTATGTTCTCTGGGCTTCTTGGATGTGCATATTCACATCTTTTGTTAAGTTTGGGAAGTTCTCTGGCATTATTTCTTTGGATATTCCTTCTGCCCCTTTCTCTCTTTCTTCTCCTTCTAGAACTTCTATAGTGCATATACTGGCATGCTTGATGGCGTCCCAGAGCGGGCTTAGGTTATTTTTTAAATATTTCTCTTTTCTTTCTGCTTCTCAGTCACTCATTTCACTCCCCACATGGGAGTTTAAAAATAGTTGTTTCAGCTGCAATCTGCTCTTGAAACTCTCCTGGGCATTTTTCTTTTTCAGTTATTGTGGTCTTCAACTTCAGTATTTCTGTTTGGTTCCTTTTTAAAAATTTCTATCTCTTTACTTAGAATCTCATATTGTTCATTCATTGTTTTCCTGATATACTGTAGTTCTTTCTCTGTACTTTCCCTCATCTCCTTAAGCATTTTTAAGGTTATTTTTTAAAATGTTGTTTGGTATGTCTACATTTTCATTTTCTTCATTAGTGTTTTCTATATTTTTTCTCTTCCCTTTGGATGCGCCATCATTTCCTATTTCTCTGTTTGTCTTGTACTCTTTTGTTGCACACTATACATTTTAATATTTTAAAATGTTAACTCTGGGATTTATTCCCTCTGATGTCTGTTTCTTGGTTTTGTAACCAGCTGGTGATAAGACGGGGTTTTTTTTGAGCTTCAGCTGTCCTATCAGGAAGAGCTGCCCAAGGCGAATGTGCTGGGTAGGGTTTTCCCTGTCTTATGGAGCCTCTGTCTTGTCCTGGGCTTTTGCTTTTGTTTTGGAGTTCCCCTGTTTACAGGAGTTTGGTTGTCACCTCTGTTTCCCAGGGTATCTGAAGCCTACAGGCTTTTGTCCCAGACTGTCTGCCTTGATTTTTTTACACTCTTCTTTGTCTCACTGCATTTGCCTGGAGGGCAAATTCTGGGAGGAGGGTCACCCTGGGGAAAACTTTCCCTGTTCTGTCTTTCCCAGCCAAAATAGGGCCAGGGACCTCCAACAGAGTGCAGTCCAGCCCTCAATTTTCCTGTTGAGGTGTTCAGGAAGGGTGCCCAAAACTTATCTTATGGCTCCCCAAATCTGAGCTTTCCTGGCTGCACAGCAAATGCAGCCCTTCACCTAACTCTCCTCCATAGCCCTGAGGAAGCCCTGCATCTTTAAACCTCCACCGCCTCTGCCCCTGGACAGGGAGGGTTGAAACAATGGCTGCTGCTGCTTTTGTCCAGGGTGTGGTTGGAACAATGACTGCTGTAGCCTTTTTTCAGGTCAGATTGAAATAATAGCTGCACTCAGAGCCAGATCCCAGAGATCTAAATTTGTTACTCAAAAGCCAATCCAAATTCACTAATCAAAAGTTGTGATCAGTGATCGGCCATGCCCACCCCTGTTCTTGGGAAAGAGAATTTTTATATCTCTATCACTGGCTGCTAGCCAAGGACTGGATCCCATGGTGGGCTGCCACAATAGGGTAGATGGGCACCGGTAACTTCTGCGTGGAGAGAGCAATTTACAATTCTTTACCATAACTTATCAGCCTTTTCTTCCCAATCTTCCCTGTAAGCTGTGCAGAATTCTTCTGGCTTCTGGAGTTTAAAAATAGTTGTTTCAGACACTTCCTGCCTTTTTTTATATATATATATTTTAAAAGATGTTTAGATTACATAAATATTACACAAAAATTACAGGGATTTCCATGTTCCCCACCTCCCACACCTCCCATAACATCCCCCATAAACATCTTTCATTAGTGTGGCACATCACCTGCAATGGATATACACATCCTGGGGCTTTGCCACTAAGCATGGACCGTAGTTTACATTGTAGACCACACTCTCTCCCACACAGTTCTGCATGTTATATGCTGATAAAATGCCCTATGTCCGTCGTTGTAATGTTACTCAGGATAATTCCCAAGTCCTGAAAAGGCACCTGTATTACAACTGCTTTTCCCTTTCCTGCCCCAAAAGCGTCCAGTGGCCGCTGGCTCCACCTCACTGTTGTAATTTCTTCCATTGCTTGAGTCACATTATGTCTACAACAGAATACCATTAAGTCCACTCTAGTCCATAGCCCTTCCCCCAATCCTGAGGATTTTGGGATGGTGATGTCCACTCCACCTCCAAGTGAGAGGGGGCTTATATCCCATGGATATGGTGGATGGGATTTTCCTGCCTGCAGCTGCAGGCTCTCTCCATTCCTTGGGATGGCCGTTGTCCATCATTGTCTCCTCACCAGGTGACTTGGGTGAGTCCATTGAGCTGTAGAGTAGGAGTTGCAGCTCCACCAAGATTCCAGGCACAGCTGGCACATGGGCAGGCCCGAGGCTCCAGTCTCTGTAAGTACACCTACAAACTCCAGCATCACATATAGGTTTGAATAGAAGGGACTGATGGACCATGTGCAGGGAGGACTTATTTGAGTCCAACTCTGTCACTCTCAGGAGCACAGATTCCAAAGTAGAGCCCACTGATAAGGCATCAATCTCTGGAGCTATCCCCTCTTATATAGGACCTGGGTGTCTCCAGAGCCCTCAGGAGCCCCTCTGTGTGGGGTGATATCCACTTTGGTGTTCTATGAGATCCTACTGAGGTATGCATAAGCGTTACCTCTGGGATGACCTCCCGACTCTCTTTGAAGTCTCTTAGCCACATGAACTCATTTGTCTTTACCTTTTCCCCCTTTTATTTAAGGTCTTAGCCTACTGTTATGGGGTGCCTAAGGGTTGCCACCTGAGAGCCTCCTTGTTGCTCAAATGTGGCCTCTCTCTAAGCCAAACTCAGCATATGAATGCATTACCTTCCCCCCAGCATGGGACATGACTCCTGGGGATGAGC
Organism: Cabassous unicinctus; assembly: GCA_029593785.1. NCBI lineage: Eukaryota > Metazoa > Chordata > Mammalia > Cingulata > Chlamyphoridae > Cabassous > Cabassous unicinctus. The sequence continues at coordinate 17,971 of JAQZBX010010748.1, forward strand.
GTCCCTGGCAATGAGGGATTAATACCAAGTGCCAACTGGCAATACGACTTCCTGCCTTTTTAATAGTTGTTTTGGTGGAAGAACTGACTTCTGAAGCTCTCTACTTCTCCAGCTTCCTCAGAAGTATGCCTCAACTTACTTTTAAGAGGTAATGCCCCTTCCTAAAGCATTCTGAAGTGCCTAGCTGCATTATTTAGGATAATTTTTCCTGTAAGTTTTAGAAGTTTCCCCAACTCCACTGTCTTAAACATTTAGGAATCATCTCACGTAGCAAGAAGTCCAGCGATGGTATGGCTCCTGGGTTGTGGTGGTAGCTCTGTGATATCATCAAGGATCCAGGTTCCCTCCTTCTCCTCACCCTGACGATCTCTCTTCACCCGTTGACTTTGTCTCAGGCCAGTTTCCCATGGGGTAGAAAGTTGACAGGCATTTCCAAACATCATGGCATCCAGTCATAGCCACAACCTTCCAGGGTCATCTGACATTCCCTCTGTGACTAGAGTAGACGACTCAAGATTTAGTTGTGGACTGGGAATGGGGTCACCTTCTCCGAGGGTGGGTAAAATGAACTAAATTGGGGTTCCATTAAGAGGGAGGATAGATCTTGAGACTCATCGGGTTTGTCATAGGGACTTAGATCAAGTCCAAGATTTTGGATTTGTTAGATCAAAAGAAGTGGGTGAGGAAACTGACATAGGATTGCCAACTTCTAATTTTTATTAAGTAAAGACATTAAAGAATGACCACTGAGGGAGCCGATATGGTTCAAGCCGTTGGGCACCTTCTTCCCACATGGGAGATCCCAGGTTTGGTTCCTGGTGCCTCCTAAAAACAAAAACAAAGCAAAACAAACAACAAGCAAAACAAACAAAAAAACCAACTCAGCAGAGCCAATGCGGCTCACTGGTTGGGCACCGGCTTCCCACATATGAGGTTCCAGGTTCATTCCCCGGCCCCCGGTACCTCAAAAAAAAAAATTTTTTTTTTTATCCATCCTCTTTGACCATGCATGAACCATACAAAAGAGATGCTCTTAATTGGGTCCATGGGCCCCCAAGAGATCTGTGGAATAGGAATCAGAGGTTTCATGAACTTGGATGGAGAAAAATTATAGCTTTATTTTTTTACTATCCTCTGTCTGAAATGTATCATTTCTTTCCATCACAAATGTGGCAACATATTGGTAGTATTAGCACAATCTGAGATTTTTGTCATCAATAGAAATCACAAATATTTTCATATCACATTACAGTTGTTGAAGATATCTGGACATATCACTTACGCCCACCACTGATTTGGAATTACTGTAGATATTAGATGGACTGCTAGACGGCAGGCTATCGCAACGTTCCCTACAGACGCCCCTGCAACATCGCTGGCCACCGTCTGGCGACTCTGCGTCAGCAGAGCAGCCATCGTGCAGAGGATTCGAGTGTTCTCTTAGGGGTGACCCAGACAGTCCAACATTATCTGTAATTATTGTGGATTAGTACGTAGAAGGAGTTGAATCATTTTCACAGCTTACTAAAGTTTTGCAAATCTGCGTCATTCCAATGTGAATGTTTACCTCTGGGTAGGAACTGCAGCCTTTAGTGACACAAACATGTTCAAACACGTCCAATTGCTGAGGTAATTGTCAAATGTGATATTTAAAGTGATTTCCTGGGGAGCAGTTGTGGTGTAAGCAGTTGAGCGCCTGCTTCCCACATGGGAGGTCCTGGTGCCTCTTAAAAACAAAATGAAAACACACAACATGCAAACAAACGAAAAAACCAACTCAGGGGACTCGATGTGACTCAGTGATTGAGCTCTGGCTTCCCACATATGAGGTCCTAGGTTTAATCCCCGGCCCTGGTACCTAGAAAAAACCAAGTGATTTCCTGTGATTGCTAGCAGATTTCACAGGGTTACTGGTCATACACAGTGTGGTCAGCTCTGTGGGTAGCAGAAGTCCTTTCTTTTTGTTTTTCTCTTTATATTCTCCATTTGTCTGTGTGATGAAGTAAAGTCTTATGTGCACAGTTATGTTATTCAAATATTGTTCTTATATCATTATTCTGTGAAAATACCACATATTTAAAAAATATCTCATCAAGAAACAGTGAACAATGTCAGAAATGAGAACCATTATTTCTGGAAAGTCACAGAAAATCCAGTGACTCTATATGCAACAACAGCAAAATGCCAGAGAGGACAGGACTCCTGAGCAAAAGCTTGTAATCCACCTGTCTCTGCAAAGATTTAATGGTGCTAAAAGTGCCTAAGCGATGGATAAATTGTAAAATCTTCCTTATTTTAATTACTTGTTAAAAATTAACTAATATTTTATAATTTACTTAATTAACGTACATATCGTTCACTTCTCTGTAGCCCTGTCAAACAAATTACTTAAGAATCATAGACAAAATATTAAGCTTCAAAGGATGTTAATGGAATGAGGTAATTGATTTTAGCTTTGTTTATTATTTATTTTTTTACGGACCCAATTTATCTTGGGTTGGCAAAGAAAAGGAAGGTATGATGAAGACTGTATGTGTGGTTTCATTTATATTAGTTAAAATGATGGGACAAAAAAGCCATAAAGATTTTTCTTTTTCTTTTTCTTTTTTTTTTTTGTGAAGAAATTCTTGTAAATAGAATTCTGAAGTCAGTGAAACTAAAAGAGTGCCTTACTTATGTCCACCTAGAAAATGTATCCAAAGAAAATCAGGGATTTTGTGTGTATGTGTACAAAGACGGCTCAATTTAGAAGATGCGGATTTGCCATTTCACAAAAGCCTTTTCTTGAAGCATCCTGTGAAGTTGCTTCCAAGGTGCCAAGCAGAGGAACCCCCACGCTGCTGGGGAACCTCGCCCTAAAGCCTTGCGTACCGGAGATCTGGAGCGGGTTTGTGGTCTGGAAGAGCCAGGAACTGGAAGTGGTCCCCCAGTTCAATGAAGTGATTCCACAAAGAATAGTTGACATGGGAGACTGGCCGCCTTGCCTTCCCCTCAGCGAGCCCCTCGATGAAGCTACAGACGTCTTTCAATGTAGCCACTTCCTTATTTTGTTCATGATGTGCATGCTGACGCTAACAAGGAAAAGTTCCTGTTTTGCTGACATTTTGGAAATGGTATAAAGTTTTTTATTTTTTATTTTGCTTAAAAAAAAAAACAACAACTGACCAGACAGAAAAGCTTCAATCCTCACACAAATGGAGCTCCTGAGGAGTTTGGGACTGCGTCTGACTGCTCCTTTAATGAAGACAGCAGCGCCTCGTCGTGTGCTCACTGGTTGTGCTTAGCATGGACATGTTCCGGTTCCTCCAGCAGCCCCAGGAGAAGTTTTGTCGAAAGCCATAGAAGTCATAGACTTTAGCAACAGTCTCGGAATCAGAGCATCGTTGAAGGTTTTGTCAAGACACGAGAGCAGACGATGAAGTGCTCCTCTACCACAGAGAAGCTCACTGAGAGGAAAGTGTCACTTTTTCTGAAAGAAAAAGAAAACCCAGTCTTGGAACACTTTGAAAGGTTTTTACGTGTGGTTGGCTTTCCTGGCAGGTGTTTTTAACAATATGCATAAGATGAATCTTTCAGTTCAAAAACCCTGATATCGCCATTTTGGGTGCTCCTGAAAACATTACAAGCTTTCTTGCTTAACGTAGTGACATGAAAGAAGGGAAAAGAGGATGACACCTCTGCAAATTTTCAAATGCTGGAGGAAGTGCTTTAACTCAGCAGAGTTAAGATGCGAAATCCTGTCAATTTGTTGGAAAAGTGAAATCTACTAACACCTGGAAACACTTTAGGAAGTTTTCAAAGGTTATTTCTATCTTCATGGTATCAAAGTTGAACCATAGAGTAAATTTTTTTTTCCTTTCTGATATAAACAGAATCAAAGGTGTTGGCCTTGCCAAAGATCAACTCATCGATTTTAGGGCAAAAAAACCCTACTACAACTGGAGTTTAAAAAGCCTTGGAGAGTTTGGTGCTCCTGAGAGAAACCTATCTTTACTTTGTGGAAGCTTTAATTCCATTTTCAACAATATGTCTTCAGGATTGGATTTTCAACATTGTTACCATAAAAAAATCAAAATTAATTGGGTCCAATTTGACACGTGTATTCTCTCATCAAAGACCACCCCACCATTTCATGTTCCCATTCCAGGTAAGCAAAAATAACCTTTACATGGGTATGTCTGTAAAAAACAAAATTTAAACTTTACTTGCCTGCATTTCAAATGAAATTCATTTCAAATTTCTGCCTTATTTTATTTCATTTTATTTATTTTTTTAAGGAGGCATTGGGATTGAACCTGGGACCTCATACATGGGAAGCAGGTGCTCAACCACTAAGCCACACCCGCTCCCCTTCTGCCTTATTTTTAATGTATAATGTATAATGTATACATTATAATGTATACATTATACATTATATTATAATATTGTATTATATTGTATTATATTGTATTATAATGTATACATTTTAATGTATAATGTATTAAATTATACATTTTAATGTATAATTAAATGCAATTATATATCACAAATATATTTTAAAAGTAATATTTTGGTAATTGTATTTCAGTATAATTTGTGTTCTTTGTAACCCTGTGTATATATTTTATGCATCTAAAAACTTTGTTCTAACAAAGGGTCCATAGGCTTCAGCAGACTGCCTGCCCCTGGGTCCATGACAAAAACAACACAGAACTGATGTAAAGACCACGACCAGCTACACGCTCTCAAGCTGCTTAAATTTGGGAAAAGGTAGCTTTGATGTGTACTCTGGTGGACCCTGGAGAAAAAGAAGCTCCCCTCACAAAGACTGCAAGAGTCAGATAGGTCCTGTGCTTCCAGGAAAACTCAGGCACAGTGGCAGCCTTAGCTTTTGAGCCCCATCACTCCCAGGACAAGGAAAGGGGCGGGGGGTGGGGGGTGGCACCAGCCCAACACATGAAGCTACCTCGTCTCTTTCTTCCTGTAATACCTGAAGTTTGCCACTTTTTGGTCAATTCCTAGGTGTTGTGAAAGCCATTACTGAGTTCTTCCTGTGTGCACGGAGTGTGATATTGTGGGACAACAGAGAAGGAGACCACAGGGTGCCTTCACTTGAGGAGTTCATTTAGTTGTGGAGACAAAACTAGTGCACAGAGCAATTAAGGACAATTAAATGCAAGGCTAGATGGTGTCTTGAGAAAAACCTGCTTGACGACTTTTTCGTCACAGTATCCCCAGAGTCTAGAATATTGCCAGGCCTACAGTATGTGCTAGAAAAATCATGGCTGAATGAATAAATTGATGACTGAATTTTTACAATAGCATCTATTGTTGTGAGACTAATACATGCTCATTGGGGAAAACTTGTAAATACAAAGGAGTATAAGGAAGAAAGAAAAAAGAAAAAAATCAACATTTGCTATATTTCTTTTTAGTTCCCTTTTTCTAAATACACACGCACAATGAACACTTATCTTCTTCAAGAACAGAATTGGGACCTGAGTTTTATAGCCTGATGATTTTTTCTCTTAAAATTATATTGTGAACATTTTTCTGTGCCATTAAATATTCTCCAGAACATTATTTTTAATGGCTGCATCATACAGTATTCTATAAGTAAATCATGCTGTGGCCTAATTTATTCACCACTTCCCTACTGTTGAACATTACGGTTGGAAATATTTTATAATACCAAGAACTGCTTTATTTGTTGCTCGCTCTGTCCCGAGTATTGCTCTAAGGTTTTCCCCTCCATACATAATCTCATTTAATGTAATTCTCACAGCAATCCAATGACTAGAATTCATTACACCCATTTTACAGATGGAAAACCTGGAGGTTCGAGGAATAATGTGCCAAAGGTTGCAATGCTAGGAAATGACAAAGCTGGGATTCAAACCCAGGTCCTTTTGATGTCAAAGTCCAGGCACGCAGCTGTAACCTGAGACTGCGTCACTAACATGTAAGTGGAAGGCAGGTGCTTCATTAGGTGATGAAGGAGACTGAGAAACATAGGAGGCAGGAGGAGATGCAGGAGAGAGGAGAGATCTTAGGGAGCGGCCTTAGAATCTGGTGGGTCTTAGAATCTGGTTCGGTCATTGGTGACCTTTGTCAACTTGAAACTGTAGCAACAGTTCCAGTGAAGCTTCAGAGGGATGGTCAGGCTGCAGGGTTGAAGAGTGAGCGGTGAGCAAGTGGAGACAGCACTGACACACTGACTGTTCTTTTGAGATACCTGCATGGGCATGCCAAATCCAAAGCTGTGGAGTTAGCAAGAACGACAAGACCAAAGCAGAAGCCACTGGATATGTTTCAAGAGTCATTTCAAAGACATGATGCGGGTGAAAGATGTGTTCTGAGCTCAAGCTCCTGACTCCATGGTGTGGGGTGACAAGACCACTCATTTCTTCCTGTATCAAAATATCAAAAATTGTCTAGGGGGAGTGGATGTGGCTCAAGCAGCTGAGTGCCCACCTCCCACATGGGAGGTCCCAGGTTCGGTTCCCAGTGCCTCCTAAAGAAAAAAAAAAAAAGAAAAACGAGCAAAAAAACCCTAAAACCAAGGAGCAGACAACGAGCACACACAGCCAGCAAAAACAATGAGCAAACAGAGGAGGAGCCATCTTGGGGATGGGGGGGAAACACTCTCGGTCTAAGCCACTGTCCTCTCTCGCCTGGGCTGCTGCAGTAGCCTGCTGTAGCCCCCCTGCTTCCACCCCTGCCTCGACAATCTATTCTCAACCCAACGGCCGAACCAATCCTTTAACAACTTTTTTAAACTCTTTTTTAAATTAAGGAATAATTTATATACAGTAAATTTCAGCTGTTCTGGGATACAATTCTGTATGTTTTGATAAACACATCCAGTTGTTTAATTACCACTGCAATCAAGATATAGAATAGTTCTATTACCCCAAAATAATTCCCCTGTGCCAACAATTACCCCTACAGAATATCATATACATAGTCTTATATAGTATGTAGCCTTTGAGTCTTGCTTCTTTCATTTAGCATAATGCATTTGGGATCCATCCATATTGTATGTGTTAGTGGTTTGTCCCTTTTTTTAATGCTATTCTCTCAGTTGTTTATTCCCCAATTAAGGCACATTTGATACTTTCCAATTTGGGGCAATTATGAATAAAGTTGTTATAACATTCATGTACAGAATTTTCTATAACTATGCTTCCATTTCACTTGTATAAATACTTGGGAGTGGGATTTCTAGGTGGTATGGTAAGGGTATGTTTCACTTTAATAAGAAATTGCAAAACTGCTTTCCAAAACAGCTATACCATTTTGCATTTCCACCAGAAATGCGTGAGAGTTCCAGTTGTTCTGCATCCTTGTCAGTACTTGGTATTATCAGTTAAAAATATTTTTAGCCATTCCACTAGGTGTGTAGTGGTGTCTCATTGCAGTTTAATTTGTATTTTCGTAGTGACTAATGATGTTGAACATCTTTTCGTGTGTTTATCTGCCATCTATATACCTTGTTTAAAGAAGTTCTATTCAATTCTTTTGCCAATTTTTTATTGGGTTTTCTACTTTCTTATTTTTAGATATGTGATTTGTAAGTATTTTCTCCCAGTCTTTGTCTTGTCTTCGTTCTAATAACCATGTCTTATGAAGAGCTGACGTTTTTAATTTTGGTGAAGTCTAATGTATCAATTTGGTGTCATATGTAAGAAATATTGGCCTAACTCAAGCTCATAAAGATTTCTTCCTAGGTTTTCATCTAATGATTTTAAAGTTTTAGATTTTACCTTTAGATCTATGATCTATTTTGAATTAAAATTTTGGGTGGGGCAAGGAAAGGATTGAGCTCTTTTTTTTTTTTTGCATATGGATATCCAATTGTTCCACTACCATTTGTTGCAAAAATGATCTTTTCCCCAGTGAGTTGCCTTTGTACCTTTGTCAAAAGTAAATACGTTTGCATCTATTTCTGAATTTTCTATTCTGTTCACTTGATCTCTATGTAAAGGTACTGGTAAATGTTTAAGAACTGGCTCTCTGGGGGAAAATCCCAATTTGTAGTGTTTGCTAGTTTTTGTGTTATAAATATTCTCACCGTGGCCAATTTCACACAACCAATATGATGTCAACAGACCTGTAAAATTCTTGAAAATTTAACGTTTGGCTTTCATGAGGTGGTCTGAGCTGGCACCAGCACACTGTTTATATGTCTGTCCCTTTTCCAGCCTCACACTGTCTCAGTTGCTGTGGCTTTATAGTACATCCTGGATTTCTCCAACTTTGTTCTCTTTCAAAATTGTCTTGTTTATTCAACTTCCATACGCATTTTTAAATCTGAGTGTTGATTTCTACAAAAATTCCTGCAGAGATTCTGATTGAAATTGTGTTGAATCTGAGCTACAATAGTAAAGTATTACTACTAACTATAGTCCCTATCTTCCTCCCCTATACATTTTTTAAAGGATTTATTTACTTTTATCCATTTTTACCACCCCTCTCCCCCATTTTTGCTTTTTCTGTGTCCATTCGCTGGGTGACTCTCTGTGTCCGCTTCCTGCCCTCTCTTCTCATCCTTCTCCTCCTGTCTTCACTGGGATTTGATCCTCGAAATCTCCAATGTGGGAGAGAGGTGTCCTACCGCCTGCGCCACCTTAGTTCCTGGTTTTTCGGTACGTCTTGTTTTGGCTCTCCCTTGTGTCACTCTCCTGTTACATCATCATCTTGCTGCGTGGCTCGCGGGGCTGACAGTGCACCTGCTTGCGGGGCCTGATGGCACATCCGTGTGGGGCCTGGCAGCCCGCGCACCTTCTATATTTTTCTTTTTTTAATTTTTACCGGGAGATCCCAGGGATCGAACTCAGGTTCCTCCATATGGGAGACGGACGCCCAGCCACCCGAGCCATATCCTTCCCCCTGCTATATCTCTTAAGGTTGAACAAAGATACCCAAAGTTACAGTCATTTCCCACACAGGATGGTCATATAATAAATCAGCCTTAGTTTATCACCAGCATTCTAAAAACCAGACCTAGGGAGAAAAACTAGGTCTGGGGACACATGCATGGTTTCTAATATAGCGAATGTTTAGCCTGCCCTGATTATCACAGAATCAGGACAGTGACAATATTCACATGCCCTGTTCTTGATCTTAGGGAAAAAGCATTCAAGCTTTTACCTTTGAGTATGATATTAGCTGGAAGTTTTCTGCAGCGGCCCCTTTTCAGATTGAGAAGAATTGTTTTTATTTCTAGTTTGCAAAGAGTTTTTATCTTAGGCATGGATACTGAATTTTACAAATGCTTTTTCTGTACCTGTTGGGATGATTACATGATATAGCACCTTTAGAATGCAGACATCATGAATTCCATTTATTGACTTTTGATATTGACCATCTCTTGCATTTCTGGGATAAACCCTACTTGATCAAACCTTATCCTTTTTAGTTTTTGCCAGGTTTGATTTGCTGGTATTTTTTAAAGGATTTTACTTCAATATTTATGAAGCAAAATGATCTTCAGGTTTCTTATTTTGTTATATCTTTGCCTAATTTTGGTATCAGGGTAAAGCTGGTTGCATAAAATGAGTTGGAAAGTATTCCATCCTCTTCTGTATTATGGAAGACTTTGTGTAGAATTGTTGTTCCTTATGTTTTGGTAGAATTTTCCAGTGTAGCCATCTGTGCCTGGAGTTTTCTTTGTGGGATTTAAAAAATATATACAAATTTGATTTTTTCACAAGATATAGAACTATTCAGGCTATCAATTTCTTCTTGAGTAAAATGTGGTAGTTTGTGGTTTTCAAGGAATTTTTTCCATTTCATCTAAATTGTCAAATTTATAGGCTTGGAGTTTTTTAGGATTCCCTTATTATCCTCTTAATGGTTGTGGGACCATTAATGCTACCCCTCTTTCATTCCTGATAGTTGTAATTGGTTTCTTCTCTCTCTCTTTTAATTAGTCAAGCTAGAGGTTTATCAGTTTCATAGATCCTTTCAAAGAACCACCTTCTGTTTTCACGGATTTTCTCTGTTTTCTGTTTTACATTTTATTCATCTTTGCACCTTATGATTTCCTTCCTTCTTCTTGCTTTGAGTTTAATGTGCCTTTTTTCTAATTTCTTAATGTACAACTTTAGGTCATTGATTAGAGACTTTTTTTTCTTTTCTAACACAAAAATTTAATGCCATAATAATCAACTCAGTTCTCAGTTCTCAGTTCTCTTCCACTGATCAATGTTTCTATCTTTATGCCAATACCATGCAGTTTTGACCACTGTAGCTTTGTAACAGGTTTTAAGGTCAGGCTGTGAGGGTCCTCCCACATTGCTCTTCTTTTTCAGGCTGTTTTTGGCCATTCGTGTGCCCTTTCCCTTCCAAATAAATTTGGTAATTGCCTTTTCTATTTCTGTAAACTTGGGTGTTGGAATTTTGATTGGTTTTGCATTGAATCTATAAATCAGTTTGGGTAAGATTGACATCTTCACGATATTTAGTCTTTCAATCCATGGACATGGAATGTCTTTCCATTTGTTAGGTCTTTGATTTTTTTAGCAGTGTTTACTAGTTTTCTGAATTAGGTTCTGCACATCTTTGGTTAAATTGATTCCTACACATTTGAGTCTTTTTGTTGCTATTGTAAACTGAAATGTTTCTCTGATTTTCTCATCAGATTGTTCAATACTAGTGTACACAGAAAGATTACTGAATTTTTTCATGTGGATCTTGTATTCTGCCACTTTGCTGAACTTGTTTGTTAGCTCAAGTAGCTTTGTCATAGACATTTAGGAATTTTCTAAATATAGAATCATGTCATCTACATGTGGTACATTCATTGCAATTGATTAATACATTTTGGAGCATTGCCGCTAAGCATGGATTATCATTTACATTGTAGTTTACACTCTCTCCCACCCAATTCTGTAGATTATGGCAGGATATATAATGGCCTGTATCTGTGGTTGCAGTGTCATTCAGGACAATTCCAAGTCCTGAAAATGCCCCTATATTATACCTCTTTTTTCCTTTCCCTGCCTTCAGCACCTCCAGTGGCCACTGTTCCTACATCCATGATATAATTTCTTCCATTGCTAGAATCATAACAAGTCTATAGCAGAACACCAGTAAGTCCACTCTGGTCCACACTTCACTCCCCAATCATAAGGATTCTGGGATGGTGATGCCAACTCCACCTCCAACTGATGGGGGCTTCAATCCATATGGCTGATGGATGGGACTCTCTTGCTTGTAGTTGTAGACTCTCTCAGTTCCTTGGTATGGTGGTTGTCCATCATCACCTCCTTGTTAGTTGTCCTGGGTGAGTCCAATGAACTGGAGAGTAGGTGCTGCAGCTCTGCTGAGGCTTAGGGCCCAGCTGGTATATGGACAGCCCAGAGATTCAAGTCTCTTGGACTTATGGATGCCTTTTATTTTATTTTATTTTATTTTATTTTTTTGTCTAATTGCTCTAGCTAGAACTTCTAGTACAATGCTGAATAACAGTGGTGATAGTGGACATCCTTTTCTTGTTCCCTATCTTAGAGGGAAAGTGTTCAACTTTTCCCCATTGAGTATAATGTTGGCTGTGGTTTTTTCGTATATGCTGTATTAGTCAGCCAAAGGGGTGCTAATGTCAAATGCCAAAAATGGGTTGGTCTTTACAAAGGGTATTTATTTGGGGTAGAAGTCCACAGTTACCGGGCCATAAAGCATAAGTTTCTTCCCTCACTAAAGTCCATTGTCACGTGTTGGAGCAAGACAGCTGCCGACATTTGCCCAGGGTTCAGGCTTCTTGGTTTCCTCTCTTCCCGGGGCTGTGTTTCTCTCCGGGCTTAGCTCCTGGTTCCTCCACATGGTCAGCTGTAGGCGATCAGGTGAATGGCTTGCTTCTCTTCTCCTGGGGCCTTCTTTCCAGCATCAAAGCTGCTTCTCAAAGACTGCTGCCCAAAACTGTTCTTGCCATGCCTTTTATATTTGATTCCCCACCCACCAAGGGGTGGGGCTCAACACCCTAATCATAACCTAATCATGCCCAGATTAACAGATCAGTTTACAAGCATGATCCAATTATATTTTTGGAATTCATAATTCCATCAAATTGGCCAACGGTTACATATGCCTTTTATCATATTGAGGAATTTCCCTTCTATTCCTATCTTTCAAAGTGTTTTTATCAAGAAAAGATGCTGGATTTTATTGAATGCCTTTTCTGCATTGATCAAGATAATCATGTGGTTTTTTTTTCCCTTCAATTTGTTAATGTGGTATATCACATTCATTGATTTTCTTGTGTTGAACCACCCTTGCATACCAGGAATAAATCCAACTTGATCATGGTACTTAACTTCCAATATACTAAATAAATTTACTTATTTATTTTGCTTATAATCTGTCTCTCCTGACTAGAATGAGAAGTCATTGCAAGTAGGGAATTTTATCTGTTATGTGCGATTCTCTGCTCTATTTTCAGCACCGAGACTAGTACCAGACACATAGTAGGTGCTCAATAAATATTTGTTGAATGCATAAGTGAATCTCACTTTTTGTTGCAGCATCAGACATCACTGTGCCACCTCCTTTGCTTCAAAATTTCCCTTCCTTGGTTTCTGAGACTTTCTTGGTTTCTGCTTTCCATTCTCTGATGGTTCCTTCTCGGTCTCCACTGTCGGAGCCTCTTCCTTTTTCTACCCCTTAAGCCCAAGTTCTTGATCCTCTTTTCTCCTCCCTCTGCCCCCTCTCCCTGGCAGTTCAACTACCATCATGGCCTGTCACTTCCTAGTTGCAGATGACACATCTCTCTGTCTTCACTCCAGCCTTTCTTCTGAGTCCTATTTCCAGTTTCCCCTTTTATCTGAATATTTATAATGTACCCAACACTCTGCCACGTCACCTTTTTCCTTCAAACCTGTCTTCCCTCCTTCCAGGGTTCAGTACCCACCAATCTCCCAGTCACCAAAGCCCGAGGCCTGGGAATCATCCCTGAGTCTCCCACAGCCCATTCTTCCCCAGGTCCTGTCCATTCTTCCTCTTAAATATCTCTTGGCTCTGTCCACCTCTTCCCATCCCCACCAGCACAATTCAGCCACTGCTATTCTCTGCCTTGGCTCCCTGCTTCTTTCCAATATGCAAAGTGGCCTTGTTCCTTCTCTTCTTAAAGCCCTGCAGTGACTCTGCTTTGAATTCCTCAACGTGGGGCCCCCCACGCTGGCTGCTGCCCACCTCTCTGGTCCCTCTCGAGACCTGCTCCCTGCCCCCTGTGATCCAGCCACAATGCCCTGCAGCTCCACAGGGTCACTTATTTCACAGACTGGAACGCAGAGCCCCAGCAGGGAGCTTCCAGGTAGCTCCATCGCCATCTGTCTTCCTGCTTCCTGGTCCTCTGCACTCTGGAAAACTGCCTTGAAATCTGTTTGGACTGAAAACCTTTTTAAAAAACGTCTTAACATTTGGGGGTGGGGGAGCTGTCTATAGGAGAGATTTTGGGTTTCATTTTACTCTCGGGTTGTGGCAGTTTCTTGGAGAACTTCCACACTATCTCTGCTTTTTCTTCTTAATTGAAGGGCTCGATGCTGCAGCAATTACATACTGTTTACTGCGGCTACCGCATATCTGAGGCTGAAGTGTTGCTAAATGTCACTTTCATGATCCCCAATGTATGGGGTGTAATTATAACTGGTTCACTACCTTCTTTGTGAAGGAGGCAGATGTTTTTAGCCTGAAAAGATGAATAGAAATGCTTTTGTTCTAACCTTACAAGAGCACTCACTCCCAGAGGCTCCTGGGAGGCAGGGAGAGGAGAGGATGCGGGTTCGTCATCATGAGCAGAGCTGCCTGCTAGGAGCTCACCTCTGAAAATGTGCAGGACTCCTCGACTCCTCACTGCCAGGCTGCTGGGGGCTTCTGAGAACCTCAGATCGAATCCAGAGGCAAAGGACAGAGGAACTGGGAACCAGAGTGACTGATAATGTGGCTATGAAACAGGATGTCATCAGGTTTTAGAGGAAATGTGGCATGTGGAGAAGAGGGTGGGCTGGAAGTCACACAGCACAGGGCTTGCATCCAACTGTGTGACTTTGGTTAAGTCACTTTGATTCTCTGATTCTCATTTTTGTTGTCTGTCAAGCGGGAATAATAAACCCTGCCTAATCTGCCTCAGTTAGATTCAACTTCACAAATCATTTTTTGAGTGCTGCTATAGTGCAGGCATTGGAGGATGGAATGGCGAAAAAGTTAGATGTGGCTCCTGCTTTCATTGAGCTTAGTGCTAGAGCAAGAGATGGCAAACTAGGACCGACAGGCCAAATCTGGCCCACAGCCTGATTTAGTACAGACTGTGAGCTAGGAATAGATTTTACAGTTTTTAAAAAGAGGTTGTTAGTAACAAACAAAAATGAATATGCAACCAAAAATGGATGTGACCTACAAAGGCTAAACAATTTATTATTTGATCCTTTATGAAAAACCTTGCTGACCCCAGGTCTAGAGCTGTCTGACACAATAGCCACTAGCCACATGTGGCTATGAGCACTTGAAATGTGGCTAGTAAAAGTGAGATGTGCTGGAAGTATAAAGTACACACTGAATTTCAAAGGCCTTATGTGAACGGAAGCATGAAAAATATCTTCTGTGTAATTTTTTCCTATAGATTACATGTTAACATGATAATATTTTGGGTATGTTTGGCTAAATAAAATATATTCTTAAAATTAATTATGCCATCTCCAGTTCATTGGACTCACCCAGGACAACTAACAAGGTGATGGTGATGGACAATGACCATCCCAAGGAACAGAGAGAGTCTACAACTGCAAGCAAGAGAGTCCCATCCATCTGCCCAGTAGGATCTAAGCCCCTCTCAATTAGAGGTGGAAAGGGCATCATCATCCCCAAAACCTCAGGATTGGTGAATGAACGATGGACTAGAGTAGACTTACTGTTATGCTACTATAGACTTATTATTCTTCTATAGCAATGGAAGAACTCTTATCATTGATGTGGAGGCAGTGGCCAGCGGAGGTTCTGAGGGGAGGGAGAGGGAAAAATAGGTGTAATATGGGGGCATTTTTGGGACATTGGAATTGTCCTGCATGATGTTGCAATGACAGATACAGGCCATTATATATTATGTCATAACTTACAAAATTGCATGGGACAGAGTATAAACTATAATGTAAACTATAATCCATGGTTAGTGGCAAAGATTCAATATGTGTTCATCAATTGTAACAAATCTACCACACTAATGAAGGATGTTGTTAATGTGGGAAAGTGTGGGAGGGGGAGGGAGTAGGGCATATGGGAATCCCCTATATTTTTTAATGTAACATTTACGTAATCTAAAGTTTCTTTAAAATAAATAAATAAATAAATTTATTAATGATGCCAGTTTCTTTTTACATTTTAATATGACTATCAGAAAAATTTAACTCCTACATGGCTTATATTTTATTTCTGTTGGATGGTGCTGATCTGGTTGGGAGTTTAATCGTGCACCTAATCAGATTTGTTTAGACTCAGATCTGCCTGAGTACCTTTCTCCCACAATGGAGGTCCCAGGATTTGTTCCTGGTGCATCCTGAAGAGAAGATGAGAAGAGAAGACAAATGGCATAATTAATCAATTTATTTGTATCTCTGAGAATTTGCTTTTCTAGTCATCTCTTATAAGCGATACCATATAATTTTTGTCCTTATGCCTCCCCCCACTCCATTTAGAAATGAAAAATTGAAGCTCAGTTAAAATCATTTGGGGAAGCGGATGTGGCTCAAGGGTTGGGCTCCCATCTACCATATGAGAGATACAAAGCAGATTAGAGGTTACTGGGGGAATGTTTGTAAAAAAAAAATAAGTAAAAAATTTGAAGACTCGGTAGATATCTGGGACAATACACACAAAAATTAATAAAACAGGGAGTGTGGTAATAATAGCTAATTGATAGCGTAGTTTTGAGGCTTGAAGGGGACAATGTATTGGAAGCATTTCGAGAGGTGTGAGTTGTTATACAGACATAACTGGTTGTTGTGTCCAGCCTCACCTGGGGATAAGAAAGGTCTGTGGCCTCCATTGCCCGTTACTGACGCTCTGCGTCGCTAAGGCCGGGCCGAGGCTGTCTGTGCCATTCAGGGCTCCTCTCCCCCACCCCTCACCGGGTCCCCTGTGCTCTCTTCCCTGCTGCTTGGCTCCCAAGCTCTTGATGGCACAGGATTGCAACATGAAGAGTTGCTCCTTCCTCCTGGACTACCTGCATTTGAATAGGCTGCAGGAGAAACATGCTGTATTAGGAACCAGGTAATAAAAGCCGTCGCAGGAGCTAAGCATTTTAATGTATTATGTCATTTAATCAAATGGCAACCATGTGAGGACCTAATGCTCCCATTTGACAAATGAGGCCAGTGGAGCTCAGAGAGGAAAGCGGCGTTCCCAGCCTCTCACAGCTGGTAGGTGACAGAACCTGGGCCTGAACCCACGTCTTCTGACCCAAAATAGAATGCTCTTCCCATGACCTCAAGGTCATTGAGGGCCCTCTGCGTGTCCTTGAGGATGGGGTAGGGCGGGTGAGCAAAGCCGTTCTGTCAGGAGGAGTTGCCGTGGGGAAGAGGACACAGCTCTGGACCAGGCATCAAGAGACCCAGATTCTGATCTGGGTGCTGCCCCCTATTAACTGGGTCAAATCACCCCCTCTCAGGGCCTGGAGGCCCTCTTTGGTAGGCGAGGAGTGGCACTGCACCCTCACAAGCGGTCTCCGAGTTGTGAGCTGAGGCCATCTGCAGGGGCTTCCAGTGCCAGCCCAGGGACCAGCTGCCTTCGGATGCCTGGGAAGTGGTTTCTGAGTGCAGGCTCCTGGGCCCTCCTCTGGAATGTCTCCTTCAGTGGGGCGGGTGTGGTTGTAGAATCTACATTCGTGAAAACTTCTGTGGGGTCTCCTGGCTTATGAACTACAGAGTTAGAGGCTTTGGCTGGCTCTTACTCGGACTTGGAAATGAGCACTTTTGAAGCAATGCTCTCCAACTATCTTTCTCTCATACCTTATACATAGTTTAAATGCTAGTCTTGTCAGCACTAATTGCCAAATATGACTGGGATCCGGTCACTTCTCACCTCCTCTGTTGGCTACTGCCACTGTCCGAGCCCCCATGATCTTTTGTGGTGTTCTTTGATAGGCAGTGGATCAAAGTAGCTTAGAGCTAGACTCCCTGTGTTCACACCGGGCTCTGTCACTTACTTAAGAACTGTACCTCAGTTCTTCAGTCCCGAAATGGAGATAGCAAAGGTGCCTTTTGTTGCTGTAAGGATTATACGAGTTAATACACAATAACATGGATCATAGTAAGCCCTCAATAACTACTTCTCTATTCTGCATTGGTCTCCTAACTGGTGTCCCTGTATTTCTAGCCTGTTATGGTTGATTCTCTACTCAACAGCCAGACACCTTTTAAAATGTAACTCAGGCTGTGTCACTCTCCTACTTCACACCTCCCAACTGCTTCAACCCCCCCCCCCCATTACATCTATAAGGAATGTAACAGGTCCTACAGGATCCAGCCCTTGCCCACCCCATCACCCACTCTTTTACAAACCCTGTTCTAACCACATTGGCCTCCTTGCAGTTTCTCAAACATTCCAGGAGAATTCTCGCCTCAGGAGCTTTGTGTGGGCTCTACCCATTTATGGCCCGATGTTATATTATATATTTGTTTAAAATTGTCTATCTCTCTCACTAGACTGGAAACTTCATGAGGGCCGGAAATATGTTTCTCCTCTTCACTTCCATATCCCCAGTGCCTAAACAGTGTCTGGCACATAGTAGGTGTTCATTAAATATTTGCCGAACGAGTGAATCAGTGAATGAACTTACACATTCCCCATCCCGCCTGCCCCCTGCCCCCACCTTGTGAGCTCAGCTGGCTTCTTTCTGTCTTGGCTTCTCCCAGCTCACACTGCTCTGCACTACGTGGTCTGTTCCTTTAGCAGCGGTTTATTCTCTGGGAAATCATAACTTGGCAGGCACATAGCTTTAGCATGTATGTGCACTAATGAATCACAGGGAGGAATCAGTTTCTGGAGACACGAGCTTCCCAGTCTGGCTTTTGTCTTCCCTGTTAGGAGGCGTGGAGGCCGTTTCTTACCTCCTCACTGCCCTTATGGAATCATGGATAGGAGGCTGCTGCCGGTGCTGCTGAAGCTTTGATCATTCATCTGAATTTTCACGTGATCAATGAAGCCCTGAGCTAGCTGGCCTCTTCACAGGACGCTTACAGTCTAGCTTTTTCCCCGTGACTCACGGAGTTTCTCTCCATAGGAAATAAATCTGAGCTCAGTGCCCTTAGCCATGAGAGGGCAGATGCCAGCCATTCATTTTCCTGGTCCCCCTCCTTTGCTAGGCCAGCTTCTCAGCCCTCCTGTCCCGTGGTCACTTCCCTCAAGCAGTTGTTCAAGCTCCCACCGCCTGCACTAGTAAAACTGGGATCGTACTGTCCACCTCAGGGAGTGGTCAGGATTCGGGGTGTCACTAGTGGAGGGAGTGATATGCTAAAATATTTACGCACTCCTGTGACCCAGATTGGACAATCAGAAGAATCCTAATGGGATGCTAATGGGGAAGTTTGAGGGGTCTTAAAAGAAGTGTGGGGGGCAAGGTGATGGCGGCTTTTGTGTGTTTCAGGGAACTGACTATGAATAACCATTATGATGTATTTCAATATTTCAGCAATGGGTATGTTGCAGAATACCAGCTTCTGATTGGCTGGCCCCATCTGCCTAGCTCCTTGGGCCCAACCCACCTGCCCCTGGAGCACACCCTTGTTCCCAGGGCTGGTCCCACTCACTCACTGGCTATGGGCCTTCTGACTTGCTCTCTCTCCTTCCGTTCTTACCTCACCCTTGGACTTGACACCCAGCACCACTCGCCTGTCTTCCCTGGACAATTGGGTCTGCTTCTCCATCCAGCCTCTGGGGCTTCAGGCTGCCTCATGCAAATGCCCCTTGTAGTTCATCCTGGTCCTTGGACCATCCAGCGCCAGCTCTAAATTTCAGGCTCGCCTGTTCTCATGAACAAGACGAGGCTTGGCTTATCCAGGCCTCTCTCACTCTCTGAGCCAAGCCTTACCTGAAGACTCCTCTGAGAAGTTTTTTCTGCCATCCCCAATTGGATGAATGGTAAATGAACTCTCCAGCCCCTCCGCCACCAAACGCTACTCAATATCAGGCAGGTAATGATATGCCGGAGAAATATCAGGCAGGTAGAGACATGCTATAGTAGTTCAGGGGAAGGGGAGCAAACGCAGAGGGCGGCGGTGTTGAGATGGCATGAACTGTAGAGTTAGGCGGATCTGGGAAGAATCTTGGTTTTGCCCCTGCGTGGTTGTCATCTGCGGCGACTTAAATTTTGTGAGCGCTGTAGTTTCTTCCTCTGTAAAATGGAGGGTCCATGTGAATATCCAATCAGGCCGTGTTTGCAAATTCTGTGGCGTAAGGCTTGGCGTACATTAGCTGCTCAAAATGGTACGTGGTTTCCTGTTGTCCCATCTTGGATTCTTCCATGAGAAGCAGTGTGGTATGGTGGCAAGAACATGGGCTTTGGAGTCTAGACAGATCTGAGTTCAAGTGCTCGTTCAGGTCCCAGAGACCTGTGAGCCTGAAGCAAGTTTCAGAGCCTTCTGAGCCCGTGTTGGTGGGACAGGCCACTCCAGCTTTCCTCGTGTCTGTGGAGTGTCGGCTGAGGTAGCGGGTGTGAGGTACCCAGCAGAGCGGAGGTATACAGTAGGCATTCCACAGTGCTGGTCCCCTCTCTCTCCCTTTCTTTACTGATGAATAAGCTGTGGCCACAGTGACTGAAAAAGAAATGTGGATCCATTTGTTCGATAAAGAGCACTTTTCCATCCTCATTTTGTTTTTTAACCTGGACGTAAAGGTACTAGAGGAAACAGGGTTATTGGAGAACAGTCTTGTTTCCAGAAACATTAGATAAATTAGCTTACCTGTTTTATGGTTCCTGAATTCTGCGCAACGATCGATTTCCCTTTGAAGGCAGCCAGCAGGCCTGTTACAACACTGCCCGGCGCGGCTTTATTCTGGGCACGCTTCACGGGAACTGCTCACCCGATTTACACCTTGTTCAAATGAACTTGCTTTAATGCCATTTTAATTGTTTTTAATACTTTAAATTAATTATAGCCATTTCGGCGGCTCCTCCGTGCCTTGGTTGGTTCTCTGTTCCATCTCCATGGCAACCTTTCTTACAGAGGGGTGCTGGTGTGTGGTGTGCGCGGCCCGCGCCTCTTCTCTTCTGGATGCTGACTTCAGTTTGCTTTTAAATTCTGTCCTAGCTGCTCCGGAGAGAAGGATTCTGGGGACAACAACAAGTGAAAGCTATTTATTGTTGTCACTGGGGAACAAAGGCCTGACTTGGAATGTCTGCTGTGGACTCTGCTGCCCTCCCAGCCCCTCAGCCTGGGAGCAGCTCAGAAGGCTGGCGAGCAGCTAGCGCTGAGGCGGCAGCGCAGGGCTTGGAATGAATAAGTTAATATTCATTGAGGACTTCTGTGCTCCAGACATGGTTCTTTACAAATGTGAGCCCATTTGATCTTTGCAGCAAGCCCACGAGGCCAGAATTATTATTCTCACTTTAGAGATGAGGAAAAGGCTCCAAGAGGTTAAATAACTTAGCCAAAATGGCTCAGCTGGGGAGGCGTATGACCAGGGTTTGATCTCAGGGTTTTCTGATGTCAAATGGCAAGTTCTCGTCGCTCTATCACAAGGTCCCTTTCCCCTCCACTAATTTGGGCTATTAGACTTGCTCCTGTCCTTTGGGAACTCTTCCCTGCAGCTTTCCTGGTTCTCCCAACCTGCTCCATCTTTCCCTCCTCTCACCCCCCTGTGGCTCTTTGTCTTCAGCTTTCTTTGGCCCCTTCATTCCGTCATAATCACATTCATTCCAGGTTTTTGGCTAGAAGCAACCTGAGGGTAGGCTGTTGGGTCTTACCATCCATATATTCCCTTTGCACCCAGCACAGTGCTTTCCACGGGTGGGAACTTAGGAAATGTTTAACCAATGTGGGGAAAACCACAAAATGAAAAGCAGAGATATTTTGCATGATCACCCTATTTTGTAAAAATGATACGTAACAGTTGTGCTCTCCATCAGAATGACTAGCTTACTTGCATAGATGCTGAGCTCTATGCTCAGTGTGCTTGGGAGAAGAGGGTAAAATTCAATAGACACATTGTAAAAGGAACTAACCTCCTGCCTGTGGGGGCTTTGGGGCTTCCGCCTTTGAAGCACTGGGGAATATCACCTTCCATTTCATTAGAGCTGGCAGGCTTTGGCCTCAGAATAGTTGACTCAGGAAATGGCAGAAAATCCAGGTTTCTCAGGTTTGGGCTGTCAGGGCAGGAAAAGGAGGTGACAGATTAATGGGAAAAGCACTGGAGGTGAGGCTGGTAGGCCTGGGTGCAAATCAATAGGCAATCATGGACATTTGAAAAGGGGAACAGGAGAATTCTAAAGGTAAGCCGAGCTACGTTGAGGAGACAAGGCTGCAAGGTGCTAGTTTGAACCATTATTCCAGCAAATGTAGCCCCTATTTCAGAGACACTATCCATGCTCAAAACGGTTTTTAGAGGTTCTCTGTGGGAACAACCTTCAGAACCTGGCTGGTTTATGGACTGTGGAAGCGGGCAGTCTCGTGACCCTGGGGCTGCACCTCATAAAGCCTCTCTGCCCCTCTTGCAGCCACCCTCTATCACTGCTGCCAACTCCCACCTGCTCACCCACCCTCAGCCTACCCACATGCGTGCCACGTGGCCTCCCCTAATCTGCCACTGTTATGGCTCGATGCATCCTTTGGGTTCTTAGTGAGGAGGCAGTATTTGGAGGCAATTTTCTCAACTAGTGTCACCAGGGCTGAGTTCTGCAATTGGCTTCACGTCGTGGATAGCTCTGTTTTGCTAGTTTTTGCTCTTTGACATCGAGTGTTCCACTTCCTGACAGAGAGACTGCCCTTTGGGCTTCATCTTGGGGGATATGAGTTGTGGGGCTTCGTAGGGTTGATATTTTGCTGGCTGGGTTTCAGTCCTGTTACCACCCTGGTCTGGCCAGCTCTGCAACTTCCTGTCAAGAGTGAGTTATGTTTATGACCAGGTTGATTTCCTTGAAGGCAGGTCTGACCAGTGCCTGGCCGTCATCACTTGATGTCTTCCACTTGATTCATGGCCAATACTGCCAGCCCTGGAGCTTGGGCGTCGGCAGGTGCTCAGGTGGTGAACCTCAGCGGCTTTCCCTAGAAGACAAGGGAGAAAAGAGTTGCCTGCAGGAGGTCAGGACATGGTGTAGACACACCTTGAATTCTGTGACCTAGCAACCCTCTTTTCAAATATCTTCTCTGTCCAAGGCCCTCAGGACAGTGTCCTGATCAGCCAGGGGTGGCTGGAAGCTGCTGTGGAGCCTCAGGGCCATTGCACAATGATCTATTCAGCAGGTGGCAGAATGTGGGGACTCAGGAAGATCCCGTCTGAGGTTATGCTAGGGAGGGAATTGTCCTGGGGGGGTTTGCAAGCACTCAAGGAAGAGAGAAAATTCTGCCCTCAGCAGGCAGTGTGAAAGCACACTTGCTGTTTTTAGCACAAATGCCAGCAAGCTTGCATACACATACACACCAAGCACACATACAAGCACACACACAGCACACACAAGCACACTCATAAGTACACACACTCAGCACCTTGGCATCCAGAGCTCACTTTCCCTGGGATGCGCTCTGGTTGCTTAGGCCACCAGTGGGTCATGGGCCAATGGCGTCTTGTCTCTTTGCACCTGTGACTAGCCAAGCCTCCTTTGCCCAGGTGATCAGCAAACAGAAGCTCGCCCTTTGCCCTTGGGTGTCTAAAGCTAGGTGACTGCATGTCCATTTCGCTTGGAACAGTTGCAATTTACTCATGTTATCTTGGCTTAATGACTAATAGCACTCTCTTTCACTCTCAAAATTGTCCTAGTTTGGATGATGTTATATGATCTCCTGAATTAAAGCCCACTTACTTACCATTGATATGTATAACTTATTTTTATTCTATATCAAGATGTCCCTGTAGCTCAAAGGCTGCTTTGGAATGTCTCACATCCACCTGCGGGGCCCTCAGATAGGGAAGATGGAGGCATGTGTACAAATGACCCCACGCAGCCCTGGAGAACATGCCTGCCTCTCCTCTCAGGTGGGAAGTTGGGAGCGGGAGAGCATTTCCGGTTTCATAGGAAATTCTTGAAGATCCCTCCTCAGCTCTCCAGCCTCCCAGGCATGAACCTGGGCTGGCAGTGAGCTATTCTGAGGTGCAGCCTCCTGACCCACAGCTTCCCCAGGCAGCCAGGAGCTACCTGAGGGCTTCCTGCCTGCCTTGACAGCCGCCGGTGGGTGAGACCATCTTCAGTCAGCCTGGGCTCCCAGGAGCTCCTATCTTGACCCCCACATGGGGTGCTGGGTGTGCGAGACCACCCCTGAGTGGAGCTTTGGGTCTGTGAAGTGGAGCCAGACGCTCAATTTTCTTCCATAACTCACAGCTTTGCTGCAGCAGGCTGTCTGCTCTGCCATGTTAATAGGAAACAAATGCATTGTTTTGTTGTGTTTGATTTCCGTGTTAGGCTGGTGTCTTCAAGGGCTATTTAAAATTTAATAAGTGAGAATAAAATAAGGAGAAAAAAATTTCTCTGGGGCATCTGGCTGCACCAGACTTGTTAATTTGGGTTCTGTGTTTCCCGCAGCAGATAGCTGACCCAGTGTGTGTGCCCCACCCTTGTTCCTCCAGGGCTCTGGGTGGGCTCAGTCTCCATTCTGGGGACAGATCCCCCTTGGGAATGCCACATGCTCATGGCCCAGGTGGGAGCTGACTGCTGCTCAGAGAAGGTGGGGTTCCAGGAGGCCTGAAGGCCACCTCTGGTCCTTCAAAGCCATTCAATAGACTTCTGTTGAGCACTTTCTCCATGCTAGGTGCTGGGGCTAGAGAGGTGAAAAAGGCGTGAACCAACCTGCCCTCACGTAGCTCACAGATTGGTACCATGCACTTAGGAGGCAATGTGAGAAGGGCTATAAGAAGAGTGAGTCCAGGATGTGTAGGACTGAGTAACAGAGATTCCTGTGGAGCCCCTTCTGGAACCAAGGCCTTGGTCCCCAGCTGTGAAAGTCTTCAGCAGTCGGCCCCCTAGGAGACTTCTTCCTCTGAAGCCAGGTCACACCCCTTCCCAGGGCAGCCTGCGTCCAATGCCGATGGTTATGCCTGTCCTAAGTCCCAGCCTCCTTTGGACAACTCTGAAGGGTCATTTGATCATAGAACCCCATGGGGTCAGCTGAGGCCTTTGTTGGGGCTGCATTACAGCTCAGCTTTTCCTCTGACCGGTCCTGCTTCCTTCCCTTCCACAAGGGTTGATGGCAAGAGCGTTCCCTAGTAAGTCTCCTGAACACTCACCTCCACCTCAGTCTTCTTCCTGAGGAACCCAAATATGACAGCACCTAACACATCAGTGTTGTTTGGGGAAGGCTTTCTGGAGGAAAGACCTTTTAAGTTGAAACCTGAAGGATGAGTAGGTGTGGCAACAGCAATGGATCCGGAGGCAGATAGTATTGGTTCCAGATAGAAGATGGGCATATATTGTCTGATGGGCAAAATGGAGCAGAGCAGGCCCAGGTGGTGAAAGGCAAAGTAGGAGGCTGGGGCTTGGGCTGAGGCAGTTCATGGGGCTCTCATGAGTTGTAATGGGGCGCTTGGATTTTATTGTAAAGGTTATAAATAGAGGGACGAGTGACATGGTTGTGCTTATTTTCTTATAAAAAGAAGATCCTGATAGGAGGTGGGTGAAAACAGCAGCAAGGAGATCTGCCAAAAAAGCTGTTGTGAGAGTAAGAGAGATGACAATGGTCTGAATTAAAGTATATGGAAAGAGGTGGATGGCTTGAGAGACATTTATTTAGGAGGAAGAACCAATTTTCAGGAACTGATAAAGGATAGGATGTGGAGGGAGAGGGAGGCAGCAAGGGTGATATTTGGCTTTCTGGCTTCAGCAACTGGGAGGCTGCTGGTACTGTTTAGTAAGACTGGGAGCAAATGGAGGAGCAGGTTTGGGAAATGGATGGTGGAGGGAAAGATGTGTTTAATGCAGAAGTGCTGAATTTGAGTTATCGCTGGGATATTCAAATAGAGAGCCGGGCATTTAGGAATCTGGGTATGAAGTGAAGGGGAAAGAACCGAGTTGTTTATTTACTTATCTATCACTGTGTAACAAATTACCTTGAAACCTAGTGGTTTAAAACAACAACAAACTTTTATTATCTCTTAAGTTTGTACTGATGAGGAATTGAGGAGTTGAGGAATTGAGTCCTAGCTCGGGATTCTCTCATGAGGTTGCAGCCAAAATGTTGGTCAGGGCTGCCATCATCTGGAGGCTTGGCTGGGGCTGGAGGATCTGCTTCAAAGATGGCCGACTCACATGGCTGTACAGTTGGTGCTAGCTATTGGCAGGAAGCCTTAAGTCCTTTCCATGTGGGTCTTTCCATAGGAGGTGAGTGTCTTCATGACATGGCAACTGGCCATGAATCCCCCAGAATGAGTGATCCCAATAATAATATTGCCTTTATGGACCTAGCCTCATACACAATCACTTCCGCCATATGCTGTTGGTCACACAGACTGAACCTGATGCATTGTGGGAGGAGATGCACAAGGGCATGGACACTGGCATTCAAGAGTCACTGGGACCACCTTTGAAGCTGGTTCCTGCAGTTGGAGATAGAGATTTGAAAATCATTAGCATCTACATGATATTTGAAGTCTTGGTAAAGAAGGAGATCACCTAAGAGAAGTGTAAAGAATGAGAAGAAGAGGAAGTTAAGGCCAGAGCCCTGAGAGACACCTG
>JAQZBX010010749.1:0-43822 GCA_029593785.1 Cabassous unicinctus
CAACTTCTCTTGGAAACTCATCAAGGATCTTCATTGGACTTTCATCAGTGCCCCTGGTTTACAGTCTTCCTGTAGAACATGGGTTGTGCATCCCCAGGGTCATGTGAAAGAATCTTTTAAAATCTCATACTATTTACAAATATCTCCTATTGATTCTGTTCCCTAGAGAACACTGACTTATACACCAGGTTACCTTTCTTTCACATGGCACGGTCAAAATGTTTACTCTCTTTCTATGTGGCTCTTCTTTCTCTCTGTGTTCTCACTTTGTATAAGACCCATTAAGAGGGTGAAGACTCAAACTGGTTCATGCCTCAGTCCAATCAAAATCCCTAAACAATCTGCTCCTTTGATATAATTGAAGTCCCTTAATTGAATTTAATGCAATCAAGGGGCCCGACACCTAAAGGAATGGATTAGTGCAGCATAATATTTTCTGGTATTCATATAATTGAAACCATCACACCCTGCTTTCAATTCTTTTGGGTATATACCTAGAACTGGGACTGCCAAATCATATGGCCAATCTATCCTTAACCTTCTGAGGAACTGCCAAACAGTCTTCTACAACAGTTGAGCCAATTTATATTCCCAGCACACAAGAGATGTGTGTTCCAATTTATCTACATCCTATACAACACTTGTAATTTCCTGATGCTTACCATTTTAATAGTAGCCATTCTAGTGGGTATTAAATGGTACCTCATGGTGGTTGTTATTTGCATTTCCCAAATAGCTAATGATGTTGGTCATCATTTCATGTGCTTTTTGGCCATTTAAAAATCTTCTTTGAAGACATTTCTATTCAAGTTTGTTGCCCATTTTAAAAATTGGTTGCTTGTCTTTTTATTATTAAGATGAAGGATTTCTTTATATATTGTGGATAGTAATCTCATATCAGATGTGTGGCTTCCAAATGTTTCTCCTATTGAGTAGGTTGTGTTTTCACTGTCCAGATAAAATCCTTTGATGCACAAAAGTTTTTACATTAAATGCACAAGCAAGAAAAGAATAGTTAAATCAGACTTCATCAAAATTAAAAACTTTAATTTATTAAAAAATTAATTAAGAAACCATTGCCTAACACAAGGTTCTGAAGATACTGATGCAGCAATTTGATATTGTTTATGAATTCCAAAACTAGATATTGGATTATGTTTGTAAACTGATCTATTCCTCTGGCCATATTAGATTGTATTAACTTCAGAGGTCTCACTTTAACTTTAGGGGGGGGCTTTGATTGGGCCACATCAGCAGGATGTCAAGTCCCTGCCCCCTTGGTGTGCAGGGACTCACAGAGAAAATGACACTGCAGAGGAGAGAGTGGGAGTTTTGATGCTGGAGCCCCAGGAAGTATATACACAGAGAAGAAGAACACAGAGAAGCAGATGCATGAGGAAAGAGAGAAGGCTCATTAGACACAGCAGAGGCCCTGGGAAGAGACACAAGCCATTCACCTGACAGTTTACAGCTGGCCTTGTGGAGAAAGTAGAGCAGCTGAGCTAGAGAGAAATGAGCCCCAGGGATAGAGATGAGCCCTCTAACCTACGTCTGAGAATGGAAGGAGCTGGGACCATGGAGCCTTAGAAAAAAGAGAAAGGCTGAATCCCTATAGAGACTGGCAGCCATCTTGATCCAGCAGTTGCCAACAGATTTTGGTAAGAGAGTAACTTAAGCTTTCTGCATTGTGACTATAAGCTTCTACCCCAAATAAATACCTTTTATAAAAGCTAACAGATTTCTGGTACTTTGCATCAGCACCCCTTTGGCTATTACAGTTGCCCTATGTTTTCTTCTAGGAATTTAATAATTTCAGCTCTTATATTTAGGTCTTTGATGCCTTTATAAGTTGATTTTTTTATGTGGTGTGAGACAGGGGTCCCCATTCATGTTCTGCATATGGAGATCCAGTTTTCCCAGATGCATTTGTTGACTAGTCTATTCTTTTCCAGTTGAATGCACTCAGCACCCTTGTAAAATATCAGTTGGCCATAAATATCAGGGTGGATTTTTTAATGTGGTAGTTTGAGAATGTATGTATGCCAGAGAATCATATTCTTAAAGCTAGTGCATTCCTGTGGGTGTGAACTTGTTTTGGGTGGGACCTTTTGATTCAGTTATTTCAAGTAAAGTGTAGCTCAGGGAGGGACTCCATCCTGTTCCTGGACTCCTTTATAAATGGGATGAATACAGAAAGACAGACAGAGAGAAAGATACTTAATCCAGATGCTGAAAGCAAGAAAACACAGAAGAGAAGGGAGAGACTAGTAGACACTGCCAGGCACCTTGTCATGTGCCTTGTCATATGACAAAGGAGTCCAAGATCACTGGCAACCAGTAATAAGGGACAATGCATGACCTGATGATGGCTGTATTAGTCAGCCAATGGAGTGCTGATGCAAAATACCAGAAATCCATTGGCTTTTATAAAGGGGTAGAAGCTTATAGTTACGAGGCCATAAAGCATAAGTTATTTCCCTCACCAAAGTATATTGCCACATGTTGGGGCAAGATGGCTGCCAACATCAGCCAGGGTTCAGGCTTCTTGGGTTCCTCTCTTCCTGGGGCTTGCTTATCTCCCAGCTCAGCCTCTCTTTTATCTGTTATCAGGCAAATGGCTTGTTTAACTTCCCTGGGTCTTATCTCTTTCCCCATGACCAAGCTCCTCTGTGTGCTCATTTCCCAGGGCTCCAACTCAAAAATTCCCACTTTCTCTTCTACCATGTTATTTTCTCTGTGAGTTCCCACCCACCAAGGGCATGGGGACTCAACATCCTATTGATGTGATCCAATCAAGGCCTTAATCATTATTTAATCATGTAAAAGTAAAACCTTTGAATCCAATACACTCTAATATGCCCAGAAGAAAAGACCAGTTTACAAACATAATCCAATATTTCTTTTTGGAATTCATCAATAATAAACTGCTACAATGCCTTAATGTGGTCATATTCATGGCCTCAGAGCTGTAAGCTTGTAAGTTAATAATTCACCATTGTAAAGGCCAACCCATTTCTGGAATATTGCTTTTGGCATCACAGCAAACTAAAACAGTCTATATGCCTGTCCTTGTAACAATATCATACTTTTTTGATTATTATGAATTTTTAATAAATTTTTAGATTGGTCAATGTGTTTCCTCCAACTTCTTTCTTCCTTTTCAAGATGGCTTTGGCTATTAGGAATGCCTTACCATTGCATATAATTTAAGGATTGGTTTTCCATTTCTGCAAACAAGGATGTTGGAATTTTGACTGGGATTGCGTTTAATCTGTAAGTCTCCTTGAATTTCATTGCCATTTTAAGAATAGTTTCCCAATCCATGAACATGTAAATCCTTCCATTCTTTTATGTGTTCTTTGACTACTTCTATCAGTATAATTTTGTTTTCTGTTTACACGTCCTTTACATCATTTGTTAGATTGATTTCTAGGTATTTTATTAATTGAATTGTTATTGTAAATGGAAGTTTTCTTGATTTCTTCTTCAGATTAATTACTAATGCATAAGAAACTACTGCACATGTTGCTTTTGTAACATGCTACTTTGCTGAATTCATGTATTAGTTCTAGGAGCTTTGTTGTGGATATTTCATGATTTTCTATGTATAGGATCATATGATCTGCAACTAGGGAAACTTTTATTTGTTTTTCTTTTCCAAATTGGATGCCTTTTATTTCTTTTGCTTGCTTAATTGCTGCAGCTAGAACTCCCAGTACAGTGGTGAATGACAGTGGGGACAGTGAGCATCCATTTGTTGTTCAGATCTTAGATGGAAAGTTTTCAATCTATTATCATCTAGCCTGATGTTAGTTGTGATTTTTTCAAATACTTCCTTTATCAGGTTGAATGAATTTCCTTCTATTCCTAGTTTTCTATGTGTTCTTTTTTTATCAAGAAGGGACTTGGATATTGTCAAATGCTTTTTCTGTATCAATTTAGAGGAAAATGTGCTTTTCATTCCTTTGTTCAGTAAATGTGTTTTATTAAATTCATAGATTTTATTACGTAAAACCACACTTGTATACCTGGTATAAACCCCACTTGATCATAGTGTATAATTCTTTTGATGTGCTCTTAGGCTCAGTTTGCAAGCATATTTCTGAGGATTTTGCATGTATGTTCATAAGGGATAATAGTATGTCCTTTTCTTTTCTTATGGAATCTTTATCTGGCTTTGGTATGAGGGTGACAGCCTCATAAAATAAGTTATGTATTGTTCACTTTTTAAATTTTTGAAGATTTTGAGGAATATAGGTTTTAAAGTCTCAGATTTAAGATATTTCATCTTTTTAATGTAAATATGTAGAGGTATAAATTTCCCTCTCACCTCTGCTTTGGCTGCATCACTTAAGTTTTGGTATTTTGTGTTCTTATTTTCATTTTCCTGGAGACATTTCTGAGTTTCACTTATAACTTCTTCTTTGACTTATAAGTTATTTAAGAGTGCATAGTTTATTTTCCACATATTTGGAAATTTCCAGTTTTTCTCTGTTATTGATTTATATCTTCATTTCATTGTGATTGGAGAAGATATGTTTTATGATTTCAATATTTTTTAATTTATTGAGATATGTTTTGTGACCTACTGTATGGTTTATCCTGGAGACTGATTCTTGTGCACTAGAGAAGAATGTATTTTCTGTTGCTTTTGGGTGAAGTGTTCTACATGGGTCTGTTAGGTTTAACTGGTTTAGATGGTTGTTCAAATCATCTTTTTTCTTACTGATCTTTTTTCTAGATGTTCTATCCTTACTGAAAGTGGTGTATTGAAATCTAATTTAATGTAGAACCATCTATTTTTCCCTTCAAATCTGTCAATATTTCTTCACATATGTTGGGGCTTTTCTTTTAGGTGCATATACATTATCACTTCTTGTCTTCTGTCAAGGTGAATATTATAACCACATTTTTCTCAAAATCTTTGCAATTTGCAAACAGACATAATTAAAATTTGCAAACTAAGAGGGATGTTGTTTAATTTGTGTCCAAAGGACAATTTTGTTTTCAATTTCAACTGAAGTTAACATATATCTTTCAATTTGTGGGTTAACAATGTAAAAAAGAAAACAGTGGACCTATATCATTGTATTGCAAAAAGAAAAAAGTTAACATAGAATTAAATATCCAATAAAAATAACTTTCAAAAATAAAGATAACATTGACTTTTATACACATTGGAATTGAACAAGGTCATCACCAGAAGACTCATATTACAAGAATTTAAAATGAAGTTTTTTAAGAAGAAAGATAAATTATGAGGTTTGAAAATATGGATCTACACAAAGAAATTAACTGAATCAGAAAAGGTAAATATATAGATAAACACATAACCTCTTCTATTATTAAAAATTCTGTAAGAGATAATAGACTTCATAAACAACAATAATAATAATATTTTGAGAGTCTTTTATATATATGTCAAATGTATGACCAAATTAGCCCAAAGATCATGAGGGGGGATATCTGGAAGTATATTATTATATTATTTTTATACTAAGTGTGAAGTGGTATAAAATCCAATGAACGTAGATTTATATTAGTTAAACATGTATACAATGTATTCTATAGCAAAAAATAAAGTCAGAAAAAAAGAATTAAAGATAATAAGGAATTGAATAAGATAAAATATGCTTAATTAATCCAAATGATAGGCAAAAAATATTAAAAATAAGGCATAAAGAGGTAAAAATAAAAAATAGTAAAATGATATCATTAAACCTAAACATATCAATAATTGTAATTAATAAAAATTGTATAAATAATAACTAAAAAGTAGAGATACTCTGAAAGAATTCAAAAACAAGACTCAATTCTATGTAGCTTTCAAAAATGTATTTTAAATTCAAATATTCAAAAAGAAACACTATTATAAAATGCTAGCATTAATTGAAAGAAAATTGGAATAGGTAAATTATTAACTTAGTATCAGATAAAGTAGATTTCAGAAAAAAGATTAACAGGTATAATGAATGTCATTTCAAAATGATATTGTGGTCATAAATAAATCCCAAACCTACATGCATGAAATAATAGAACTACAAACAAATGACACAAAACTGGTAAAACTGCCAGAAGAAATATACATATGAACTATTAGAATTGGAGAGTTTTTTTTATACCCACTCTTTCTCCACTGACACCTGAGAACAAAGATAATATTCTGTAATGGTTTCTACTTTCTGTACAAGTTCCTTATGGCTCACTATTTGGTCTATTTAGCAAATTCCTATGTGCATTTAAAAAGTGTAAAATAGGCAGTTTGGGAGTATAGAGTTTTAGAAATGTCAGTAAGGTATACTTTAAAAACTGGGTTACTCAACTCTTCTATCTATCCTTATTTTTATCATATATGTTGTCAGTTGTTGGAGCCTATATTAGTAAGGGTTTTTCAGAGAAACAGAAGTGATGTTTAATGCAAATATTTTTACATTTATTATAGAAATTGGCTCACACGAATGACAGTGGGGATGAACAATTACAAATACCAAAGGGCAGGTAACAAGCTGGGAACACCTGTGAGGGTTTTTCATGAAATCCCAGAAGAAGCTGGCTGACTGAAATAGAGATGGAAATTCTTCCTTCTGACTGCTGAGATCATGAGTTCTCCTTTCAAGGATTTAGAAGATTGGATAAGACTTCTCACATTGCTTAAGAAAATCTCCTTAGTTGATTGTAGATGTTATCATCCAAAGATGCACACTAATGATTTAAATCCAAGGAATAGCCACACAGTAATAATCAGGCTGGTGCTTGCTTGCCAAACAACTGCACACCATAATCTAGCCAAGTTGACACATGAACTCAAGCATAATGGAGTGTTTTGTTTTGCTGAGGATGCTGATGAAAATACCACACATGGGTTGGTTTTATAAAGGAAATTTATCTGGGATAAACTCTTACAGTTCCAAGGCTGTTAAAATGTCCAAATCAAGACATCATCAGAGATGCTGTCTCAGCAAAGGACAAAATCCTGGATTCCTGCCATGTGGCACGGCAAGGTAGCGGCCAGTCACCAGAGTCCTTTCTCTCAAATGACAAGGTCAAAATGGTGTCTCTCTATTACTGTGTTGTTCTGCTTTCTCTGCTTTTATAAAACTCCAGCAAGAGGGCAGAGACCTAACCTGGGTTGTGCATCACTGACATAGTCCAATGAAAGGCCCTAAAGTGATCTAAACAAAACTGATTTAATTAAAGTTCCCTTAACTAAATCTAATCAAAATCCCCCATCAATACTGCAGTTATAGGCACAGGGATGGTTTTGCTAAAGAACATAACTTTTTAGGGTCCACAAAT
Source organism: Cabassous unicinctus (assembly GCA_029593785.1). Taxonomy (NCBI): domain Eukaryota; kingdom Metazoa; phylum Chordata; class Mammalia; order Cingulata; family Chlamyphoridae; genus Cabassous; species Cabassous unicinctus. The sequence goes on from JAQZBX010010749.1 coordinate 7,297, forward strand.
GACAAAATAGGACACAGATCTTTGCCTTAAAAATTTTTTGATTATGTTATTATTTTCCCATATCTCATTTTAGTTCTCTTAATTTTGCTTTATATATTGTGATTTTATATTATTATGCCCATAAAATTGCAATGAAATTTATTTGAATGAACACTTCAAAATGAGCTTTATAAAGTGTCACAGTAAAGATGAGTATTTCTATTAGGGAATAAGTTTCCAAATTGATGCATACACAATGGGGTTTCGATTAATGTGTGAAGAATAAAATTTAAGAAACTCTGTTTAAATATATTGTGCTGTCATTTTAGTAAATAACTTTATTTATATATTGCTTACTACACAATACTTTCCTAAAACATAAACATAAAAATGTATAAAGGCACAGTCATATAGGAGGGAACATAGTATTATTTTACTGAAAATCCTATATAATAAAAAGAACAATTTCAGGAAGAATAATAGTTTGCAAAGTAATAAATCTGATCATTTAACTACCATATCAGTACTTTGTGACAATAGCAATCTTAGAAAAATCATAAATAAGAAGGCTGGTTGTAGTGACAATCATTTACTCAATTTACATATCTAGAAACTGAAAATGTAATATTTTATTGAATTTTTCTGCAAGATTCCATGTGTTTGGGGAATTATCCAATATGACAAACCATTTTGTCATCCACTGGAGAGTACTATGACTAATTCAAAAGTTACTATAGGGATATAGGCCATAATATATGAGACACGAATAAGAAAGTCTACTTAAATACATAATTCCATTGTTTTACCTTCAAACTACATTGAGCAGATGCATAAGAAGCAATATATTTGGGAATACAGAAAAAAACATGTTTGTCTCCTTAGAATACATATTTTAATTCTTGCAAACTTCTAAACTTAACCCTAAAAATTTTCAACGTAGCAGTGATTTTCATTTTATAAATACTAACATTTGCATTGGGTAAAATAATTACTTAAAATTTATATTGCCACATTAAAAATAAGGTACACAATCATTGATCTCCTTCACTAACCACAACTTTCTCAGAAGTTCCTTTTGTCTTCAGCTTTTAGTCAATTCAGGTCACTGAATTTGGGAATAAAAAATAAATTTAATTTTGAATCATACTTTAAGTCATAGTATCAAAATGAGAATGACATCAAACAATTATCATTTTTCCTGAATAAAGCTTTCTCCTCATAACTCTATTTACAGCCTCCTTTATCTGCTTGTTTCTAAGACTATAGATTATAGGATTCAAGAAGGGAGGGACTATAGAATAGAACACAGAGGGGACCATGTCCTGAATTGTGGGTGAGTTGGAGTTTGACTTCATATACACAGCAGTAAATGAGCTGACAAAGATGATCACCACAATGATGTGAGGGGCACAGGTGGAAAAGGCCTTTCCTCTCTCTCCCCTAGTTGGAAACTTGAGCACAGTAGAAAATATGTGAATATAAGATTTGATGATGAAGGTAAAGCAGCCACCACCCAAAATCACCACAGAGATAAAAATAAAAATTTCATTGCTGAAGGTGTCAGAACAGGAGAGCTTCAGTAGAGAGGGGATATCACAGAAGAACTGATGGACCACGCTGGACTGACAGAAGGGCAGCTGGAATGTGTTGCCAGTGTGGAATGCAGAGTTAACCATACCAGTGAGTACTGAGGCCAGAGTCATCTGAACACAGACTTGAGGGCTCATGATCACAGTGTAGTGGAGGGGCTGGCAGATGTCCACATAGTGGTCACAGGTCATGATTTTGAGGAACAGCAGCTCTACCAAACCAAATGCAACCACAAGGAAGATCTGAGCTGCACACCCAGCCATGGAGATCACCCTGTTATCATGAAGGAAAATGAAACATGCCTTGGGTATTGTAACAGAAATGTAGCACACGTCCAAGACAGAGAGATTCCTAAGAAAGAAATACATTGGGGTGTGAAGACTGTGTTCAAGCGTGATTATTGTGACCATGAAAAGGTTTCCCAAAAGTGTTGCCAAGTACATCAGTAGAAATAGCATGGCATATAAGACTCTGTACTCCCAGATATCAGAAAATCTTGTAAGCAGGAATTCAGTCACTGTAGTAGAATTGGGCTTCTTAGGAAAATTGGCCTTGGTCATAGAAAGACAGACAAATAATCCCTTAAAATAAAAACAAAAACACAAATAATCAACATGGAGAATAATTAAGCCTAAATACATTCATCGTCTCACCTTGGACCAATTTTAGTCTTTCTAGTTTGTTTTTGGTTAGTAGCATATAACATAATGTTTCCTCATGCTCTTTAGAATCCCTGCTTGTAAATCTTATTTCAATGGTGGGGGTAGCACTAAAATGTAATCTTTAAGAACTGTGCCTATGATTGCATATATATTTCTATCACTTACTAGTTATAAAATGAATCAATTAGAAGTTAAAGGATTGCCTGGAAGATTAAAATATTTCACATAGGTAATTTCTATGCATCCATGTGTCATTAGGAATATTCCCAGAATATTAATATTTATGATTGCATGATGACAAAACAGAATCTGTGGAGAGATAGGAGGGTACTATTTATTCAAAGCCTCTCAAAATTTTATAATCAATTACAATTCATTCCCTGGCCACCACGTAGAAAATTGTTTTAATCTTCACTTCACCAGTTATGACTTTTGATACTGATTTCATTTGAAAATTAACCCTTAAAATGTCCTCTCTCTGATGACCACTTATTTAGTGGCTATACACATAATCTTCCTAACACCTGTCAATATATATACATATATATACTTTTATTTTTACATTTTATTCTTCAACGTATCTTTGTCAGTCCTTAATAGTTTCTTAGATGATTTCTGGCTTCTTTATATTTGTTGAATATCCTTGATAAAATATCAACAAGTGAATTATTTTAACAGCTTTCATTTACTTATTATTTCTCTTATAGTTTACATTATTCATATGATATGTACTGCAATTTTCATTGTAACTCTAAAAATTGGGAGCTAAAGTATACAAAAAAGAATAGATAACTGAAAGGTCAAGGCCACTTATTAAGCCATGTAAATGTAAGTGGAAGAGTGGACATTAAATGTCAGATTTGTCTGCTCAGAATGGGCATTGCCACAAGGAGCATTTTTTCCAGCATAACTCCTGATCCTACTGAGATTCAATGTTTCCCACCACACAAATCCAAAATCCTCATTCAGACTCTGTATTCACTAGTATGGCAACATTCAAACTTTTTGGATCCACTATTAAATCACAGTGATCCAGAGCTGAAATATCTCTCCACTGTGTTACTCTTGATATGTATATATTGCCTGTGAGGGAAATGCATTATTTATTAACAATATAAGGTTAAATAAATTAAGTGTATTGATTCTTTGATTTTATATCAAGCACTATTATGTTTCCCATACAATCTGCACATGTTTCAGAACTTGAATAAGGTGAGATAGAAAGATCTTGCTTGATGTGTGGGTCATTAATGAATGTTTTTCCTTCATTACATTCCATTTAACAATCAGCATTAGCTAAACCCTTACTTAAGTCTAATGTGAAAAAGTTTTCCTCTGAAGTTGGCTAAACTGTCTGTTTTCCTTTTTTACTTGAAACCACAGAATGCACATGTTCAGATTTGCTTACATTTTCATTTTTTAACTCTCAATATTAATGCACTTTATATATTTGTTTTGGTGTTTTCTTTTTCTCATGACAAATATAACTACTTATAACATAGAGAACCTCTGCTGGCTGTAGGAAGGCAGGGCCAGTGTCACTTTCAGACTGACCTCCTGATGGCAAAGAAAAAAAAAATTCTCATTTTGATCTCCTTTATTTCCAGATCCCTCAAAATTATTCAATAATGCATCAATATTTCACAAATGGAAAAGAGTGAATATCTTTTATAATAATATTCACCAATCAGGTGTAGGTTTTCAGCTTGAATTACTTATGGGTTAGCACAGCAGATTTAAACATGTGCAAACTTTAGGAGAAGGTATGTTTTACATTCTGAGTCTGCCATTTCTTTTTCCATGTAACTATGGAGAGCTTAATAAATATATTTGACTCTCAGTCTCTTTTTCTACAAAATTTGTAAAAAGGCATACTTTATGAATTTAACAGCTTAAGAAATTCAAATAGAGATTCTTACAATAGTAGCTATGCTGAAAAAAAGTAAATCAAAGATCACCACACATAAAAAGGAGATTAAGCATGTGATTCCTTCAGCACTTATTTATTCTATCTTAAATTCATATTGCTATTATTTTTTAAATAAGCAATGAAATAAGGAAATGCTAGTATACTGCATTTGATATAATGATGTTTTGTTAAAAGAAGTATTACTTAATGTAAGATGTTTTGTACAGATAAATAGAGATTGTAAAATGGATACTATTCTTAAACAGTATACAGGTTACAGGAGGATAACCAGCAAAATAAAGTTCTCCTGAGATAACCAGATCATTGCACAGGGGTTCCCATCCATCAAATTGTAAAAGCAAATGATTTTTTGTGTTTTGTGCAGAGTTGAAGAAATAGAAAAAATATTTCGGTCATTAATATATTCATTTGTCTATTTACTGTTTGAGACATCCATGTAATCTTTAATTTATTTATAATTAAACCTATAATTCAAGATATTTTAGAGTGAATTATATGCAGACATTTGTCTAAAAGCTGTGAAAATCAATTAGGAGATAATACTCACATTTCTTTGCTGATATCTTAAGAGAAAGCCCTAGAATTACAACTGAATTATAAGGAGTCATGTACACACTCTATTTTTATGACAGGGATTCTTTTATTCACTATGTACCACATGAATATAGCAGAGTGCTTGATAAAGAGAAAATGTTAAGCCAATAGTTATTGCAATTATTAATTTATCAACAATATTATACATAATCATTATTTGTATTGTTTTAGGTAATAAACATCCAATCTGAATTAAGTATGTTTAAGTATAAATTTAAATTAGCATCCAGCATTTTAAAACTCTTGTCAGTGTGCAGAGCTGCTCCAGCCGCTGCTCCATCAAGTACTGCAATCAGCTCGCTCTTTGTTTCCATGAATAACTATCAATTCTAATAAAACTGCCTGAACTAAAGTTTATTATTGTATTGAACAAAAATGAGTTGGTTTGTCACATTATTTTATTAACTCCCATATTTATATATTTTAATAATAGTTCCCTTGAAAGTTTCTTTCAAAAAATCAAGGGAACAGTGCAGGAAAGAAATGAGGTGATTCTTGGAGGGAAGGAAAAAAGGAGAGAGAAAAAAAGTTAATAACAACAAAATTTCAGAAGTTTATGTTGTTTTTCTTATATTGGATAGACAAGTCAGGAATTCTGGTAAGGGTCCAGTGATGTTTCACCTGCAGGCAAGGATGACTGGGCATACTTAGTAGAGATCAATAACATCCTGAATGGACCTTTCTATCATAACAAGAACTATTGTGTATTTCAAAATGGTTGTCTCCAATGGCATCAGAGAAAACTCCTGGGAGCACAGGCTTTAGCACCAATAGGAGGCACTGCTGATGGGAAATTTCAATGAGATAATTGGTCATACGTTGTTAGAGAACAGAATTCCAGTAAAATGTGTCATGAAGAGAACTTTTATATATTAAGATATATTTGTGCATTTGAATTTATGAAAAGAATTGGTGGAGATTAAAGGGACAATCACATAAGCAGAAAGAAAATCGCAGTCCCCCTGATATTCTGAGTGCTATTAAGGTGAAACACCTGTGGGTCCTTGAGACCAACAAGCAGAGAAGGAGACCCAAAGCCTTGTCTCAGCCCAATCCTGGGACACTAACTTTTCCTGCTCATCCTCAGGGTTTTCCTCTCAGGAATGGAGTGATTTTCACTAGTCAGACAAATTCATGGTATTGCTAACAGTGACAAAGCATCTTTTTCTGAAAATGTCCAAATCATACATGAGCCTGGTGCCAAAGCCCAGCACAGAGACCTGGGAGCTGGATGATCATCAATACATTGCTTTTCTCTGATGCCTCAGTTTCTCCACCTGGGAAACAACAATGGTGACCACCCTCATGTGCCACTTGAGAGTAGGACTAAATGGAACATGTAAACCATTTAAACTAGTACCTGGCAAAAATTGGGTGCATATTAGGAAGGACTGCAATAACTGTTTTTCAGTTTTCAATATCATGGGATGAGTGGGTCATTCTGAATGTGTTAGGGAAGTAAAAAGCATCAACATGTTTCTTAGAGGTGCTACAAATCTTCCTATTATTGATTCCCAATTTAATTCAATTCTAGTTAGACAACACACACTTTTTAATTTCAAACTACTCAACATACACTTGAATGCACATTCTACACCATTAGGAGTTAGTCAACTGTCCTCTTCAAAACTTTCATATCTTTCCTGATGGTTGTCTCATGATTATTATACTGGCTCAATTGTTTTTACATATCCAGGTATAATTTTGGATATTTTAAATTCTCCCTTGTGATATATCATGTTAGGCACTATATATCTGGAAACTAGGATAATAAGTGAATATAAATTTAACATTGTTTTGCCTCTCATGATGAAACTGTCCCTTAATATTGACACATACATCCTTACCTTTAGGTGTACACTGTTTGATAAGCACACAGCCATATAGCCACATCAACTTTTGTTTTGTGTTTATATATATGCATTTATATATATCTGTACTCTTTCAACTATATGAGCAATATATTCAGTTTGCAATTATTTCAAATAATATTATCAACAGTCTTACATATATTTTATGCCCTATATAGGTATATATTTTGTTGACGATGGTATTACTATACTAAGTGTATTTTCTCCACATGGTGAAGTTTTCAACACTGCCAATCTGCTGCAGGATGTAAAATTGGGAAATTCATTGATATCCCATTCCTCCAAGCATCAACTCCCTCAGTAACCTCTTTATTTAACAGTTAGACTCATTCATAGTTTCCCTACACATGGCTCTTCTGCCCCTTTTATTCCAGCCTTATAATTAGCACTATACTTGTTAAATACAAATCTTTGTTCCATCCATGTGCCAGTTTAGCCCTGAATCTCAGCAGAGGTGCAACACCTCTCTAGTAAAATGGATTCACCCAGGACAACTAACAAGGGGATGATGATGAACAACACCCATCCCAAGGAACAGAGAGAGTCTGCGAATGCAAGAAAGATAGTTGCATCCATTTGCCCCATAGGATCTAAGCTCCCTCTCAAGTAGAAACAGAGTGGGCATCACCATCTCCAAATCCTCAAGACTGGGGAATGAACAATGGACTAAGGTAGACTTATTCTAGCAGGGAAGAAATTTATCATTGATATAAAGGCAGTCACCATTAGTGGATCTGAGGGGAGGGAAAGGGAAGAACAGGTGTAATATGGGGGTATTTGGGGGACATTGGAATTGTCCTCCATGACATTGCAATGACAGATACAGGCCATTATATATTTTGCCATAACCTACAAAATAGTGTGAGACAACGTGTAAACTATAATGTAAACTATAGTCCATGGTGAGTTGCAATGCTTCAATATGTGTTCATCAATGCAACAAAAGTACCACACTAATGAAAGATGTTGCTAATGTGGGAAAGTGGAACAGTGAGAGGAATTGGGACATATGGGAATCCTCTACATTTTTATGTAGCATTTATGTAATATAAAGCTTCTTTAAAAATAAAAATTTAAAAAAATTTAAAAATCTCTTTAATAGCTGCTCTCTAGTGTCTTCATGTAGGCATTCATTTTATATTTATAGTGATTATATATTTGAGCATCGATCCTATAGTAATATTCTCAGACTCCAGAAATAGAATGCTTGTTTTTTGTTTGGTTTTTGGTATATGCTTCCTATCAGATTATAGACGTACCCTTCACTTTTAATGTGATGAAAATTTTAGTTTTAATAATTTTTTTTCATTTTAAAAAATATAGGGGTATATCATTCATAAATGAACATACATGAAAAATAAGTGTATCATAAAAACTGTGAACGTAGAAAACCAACATGCATAACATCATATAGGGTTCCCATACATCAGCCCACCACAAACACTGTGTATTGTTTTGAAACAATTGTTACAAATTATGAGAACATCACCATAATATTACTACTCACTATACCCAATATCTTACATTTGTGTTTTCCCCTAACCCACTCTATAATTAAGACCATGTGTTAGAATTAAATATTTGTTATAGTTCATGAGAGAACATTTTCACTTTTGTCTGTTAACCAAAGTCCATCTTCCACCACAGGATTCTCTTTGTTATACAGTCACTTTCTTTGTAAAATCCATTCAAAGAGTACATTCATTGGCTGTCATTTTAATCACAGAGATGGGCTTTCATCACCTCAGTTAATTTTAGAATGTTTTAATTACCCCCAAAGGAAAATTCCCATAGAGCCTTATAACCCCTATTGTTAATAGTTAGAATTTATATAGTATCTTCTTTGCCATTGTTGCAAAAATATTACAATATTACAGGAAACAATCACCCATAAGATACATTAGTTGTAATTTTCCTGTGTATCACCCTATTATTAACACTTTGTAATAGAAGAGCATTCTTACATTTATACTATTAACCACAATCATCTTCCATCACTAAAATCACTACATTATACAGTCCCTAGTTATCCTGTAGCTTCCTTACAATTTACATGTACATTCCTAGACTACTGCTTTCAGCTACAATCACATTTACAAATGGGCAGTGTTAGTTATACTCATTATAATGCATTACCATCAACTCTATTCATTTCCACGCTTTCACAATAAACCTTATTAAAAATTCTACATATATTAAACATCAGCTCTTTCCCAACTAACACTCTCTCCTAGTAATCTATACTCTAGAGTTTACCTCCTTGAGTTTACTCATCATATTTCATTCATATTAGTGTGACCATTCAATATTTGTCCTTTTCTGTCTGGCTTCTTCCACTCAAGATTAGGTCCTGAAGTACCTTCATGTTGTCAAAAGCATCCTAATTTAATTTCTTCATAAAACTGAATTGTATTCAATTGCATGTATATAGCAAATTTTATTTATCCTATCATCAGTTGATGGACACCTGGGTTGTTTCCATATTTTAGCAAACATGAACAATGTTGTTATGAACATCAGTGTGCAAATGTGAGTTTGCATCCTTGCTTTCATTTCTTCTGAATATATTCCTAGTAACGGGATTGCTGGATTATAAGGCAGTTCTATATTTAGCTCCTTGAGGTACCAACAAACTGTCTTCCACAGAGGCTGCACCATCCTACACTCCCACCTACAATGAAGTAGTATTACTATTTCTTCACATCATCTTCTGCACTTGTATTTTTCTGTTTTGTTTAAAATAATGACCATTCTAAAAGGTGTGCAGTTTTGCTCTGCACATCCCTAATACTTAGTGATGTTGAACATTTTTTTTCACGTGCTTTTTGGCAATTTGTATTACCTCTTTGGAAAAAATTCTATTGAAGAATTTTGCCCAATTTAATTGGATTGCTTGTCCATTTATAACTGAGTTGTAAAATCTCTTTATAAAGCATGTGTATAAAAAACCCTTATCAGATATGTGGTTTCTAAATATTTCTCCCCTTGAATAGGCTGCCTTTTTACTTTCTTTACAAAATCTTTTGAAGCACAAAATGTTTAATTTTGAGGAGGTCCCATTTATATGCTTTTTCTTTCATTTTTCATGTTTTATGTGTAAAGTTTAAGAAACTACCACCTTATGCAAGATCTTGAAGATGTTTCCAAACATTTTCTTCTAGGAGTTTCATGATTGTGGCTTTTATATTTAGGTCCTCGATCCACTTTGAGTTAATTTTTATATAAGGTATGAGATAGGTATCGTCTTTCTATCTTTTTCATACGGATATCCAGTTCTCCAAGCACCCTTTGTTGAATAGACTGTTCCTGCCCAGATGGATAGACTTGACAGCCTTGTCAAAAATCCCTTGGCCATAAATGTGAACATCTATTTCTGAACTCTTAATTCAATTCCATTGATCAACATGCCCGTCTTTATGCCAGTAGCATGCTGCTTTTACAACTATAGCTAAGTAATATGCTTTAAAGTCAGGAAGTGAGAGTCTCCAACTTTGTTCTTCTTTTTAAAGATATTTTTAGCTAATTGGGGCCTCTTATCCTTCCAGAGAAATTTGAATATTTGCTTTTCCAATTCTACAAAGAAGGCTGTTGAGATTTTTATTTGGAATTGCATTGAATCTGTAGATAAACTTGAGTAGAATTGACATTTGATGGAATTAGGTTTCCAATCCATGAACATGGAATGTCCTTCCATTTATTTAGTTCTTCTTTGGTTTCTTTCAGTGATGTTTTGTAGTTCTTAAAAATACAAATATCTTTATGTCATTGGTTAACTTTACTCCTAAATATTTCATTCTTTTAGTCACTATTAAAAATGGAAATTTTTTTCTTAACTTCCTCCTCAAATTGCTCATTAGTAATGTATAGAAACAGTAATGATTTTTGCATAATAATCTTGTGTCCTGTCACTTTTCTGAACTAGTGTTTTAATTCCAGGAGCTTTTTTCATGGATTTTTCAGCATTTTCTGCTTATAAGATCATGTCACCAGCGAATTGTGAAAGTTTTGCTTCTTCCTTTCTTATTTCAAGGCATTTTATTTCTTTTGCTTGCCTAATTGCTCTAGCTAGACTTCTAAGATGATATTGACTAGCAGTGCTGCCATTAGGTATCCTTGTATTTTTCCAGATCCAGCAGAGAAGTTTCCAGGCTTTCACCACTGAGTACAATGTTAGGTGTAGATTTTTCATATATGCACATTACATGTTGAGAAAGTTACCTTCTATTCCTATCTTTCAGAATGTTTTTATCAAGGGAGAATGTTGGATTTTGTAAAATGCCTTTTCTGCATCTTAAAATTAATAAGATCATGTGATTTTTCCACCAAGAGTTAGTAACATGATTTATTCCTTTGATTGATTTTCTTGTGTTGAAACATCCTTGCACACTTGGTATAAAACCCACTTGATCATGATATGTAATTCTTTTAATATGCTAGATTCAATTCACATGTATTTTGTTAAGGAGTCTATATTCATTAAAGAAATTGGTCTATAATTTTCTTTTTAGTGGTATCTTCATCTGGCTTTGTTATTAGTGTGACTTTGGATTCAAAGAGTGAGTTTGGTAGTGTTAACACCTCTTCAATTTTTTGGAAGACTTTGAGCAAGATTGCTATTCATTCTTAATGGAATGATTGGTAGTATTCACATGTGAAGCCATCTGGTCATGGGCTTTTCATTTTGTAGAGGTTTTTGATGACTGTTTCAATCTCTTGGTTAGTTGTAGTCTTCTATTTCTTCTACGATTGGAGTAAGTTTTTTATGTGTTTCTAGGAATTTGTCCATTTTTGTCTATATTGTCTAATTTGTTGATGTACAGTTGTTCAAAGTATTCTCTTATGATCCTCTTTATTTTTAATATGTCAATAGAAATGTCCTCACTCTCATTTCTAATTCTATTTATTTGTATCTTCTTTCTTTTTTCTCTTTGTTAGTCTAGCTAAGGGTATGCCAATTTTGTTCATCTTCTTAAAGAACGAACTTTTGGTTTTGTTGATTCTATTTTTTTTGTTGTTGTTCTCAATTTTATTTATTTCTGTTCTGATATTTGTTATTTGTTTTCTTCTGCTTGCTTTGGGATTAGTTGCTATTCTTTTTCTACTTCCTCCAATTGTTCAATTTGGTCTTTGATTTTGGTTCTTTCTTCTTTTTTTAATTTAAGCTGGAGAGTTATATATTTTCCTCTCATTACCAGCTTCATTGTATCCCATAGGTTTTAATATGTTGTGTCCTTGTCTTCATTTGTCTTGAGATATATACTTATTTCTCTTGGAATTTCTTCTTTGACCCACTGATTGTTTAAATGTGTGTTCTTTAACCTCCATATATTTATAATTTTTCTCTTCCTCGACCTGTTGCTTTTTTCCTGCTTTATTCCATTATGATTAGAGAAGGAGCTTTGTATTCCAATATTTTTTAATTTATTGAGTCTTTCTTGTGACCCAATATATGGTCTACTCTAGAGAATAATCTGTGAGCATTTGAGAAGAATGTATATCATGCTGTTTATGTGTGCAATGCTCTATTTATGTCTTTTAGGTCTCATTACCTTGAATAAATTTTGGAATTTATTAAATGTTTCCCTAAACTATTATATAAGTTTTCTCCATTATTTAGTTAGTTGTAACCCTACTCCAGGGCTCTTAAATGTGATCTAACAGTCACATACAGAACCCCACTTTAATCAAGAAAGGAAACAAATAAAAATATTGAAAGGATAAAAATTACTGACCATGACTACTCAACTATTTGACAAGAAGATAAATGAGTGGTAGTGATGGGATTGTTTTGGTCATCTTTCCAATGAGGACATTGGAACAATGTTCAAATGGGAGGACACTGTTAAGCTATATAAAATGACCAGCTGCTTTGGACTTTGGTAGGAGACACCCCTTCCTGATAAGGGCTTTTCTAGAAGACATAAACAATTGATCTGCAGGGGATTTCAGAAAAATGGAAATAAAATTAAATTCACTCTATAGAACTTCATTTAGGTAGTATCTGTTGATAAACCAGTTTTGGTCCAAGATAGACGACTTATTAGATTGGCCCTATATGAGCTTTTCATTCCTTAATTCGAACTCTTTTTCAATTCCTGCATGAAGTGCTGCCCAATTACTGAGTTGCTAAATAAACTGTGAGATTCTAATTTTAAAGTTGTTGAATTAAGGTAAATTAAAAGTTTCTTTTAACAATATTATCTTAATACAACATTTGAAGAGTATTCTGGTGACTATTACATTACACTAGACTAAAAGATCATTGCCTTCTTCAACTGCATGGACCTGATTTATGATTTCTTCAAAGTATGAAATTAATTCCACTGGTTTACAAGGATTGTTGCCCAAAGTGCACAGTTCACCTCATAAAAAAAAAAAAACAGATTTTATCAAAAATAAATTTTAATTCTGGCAAGCAAGAAGAAACCCTATAACTTACCATTTTTTTGTTCTCTCCATACACTATGTCTATCAGTAATAATGCCAGAATAGAAGGGGTCATGTTCATGATGAGCTCTTTTTCAGCAAGAGACCAATGAAATTGGAAATATCTTGGGTTTCCTATGCAAATTTTATTGTACAATTGTTTGTATCTAATACATTATATATATTTTGCTCCCTGGCTATAGATTCTTTCTGGATTTCCTTTCTGAAAATTATAATATTGTGGCCATGTTACTCAGGGCCTGCAGTTTACCATTCAGGAACAATAATAGGGTCTCTGGACAGATCTCTGCCCACTCTGCACATCCCTGCTTGGGATTATCTTTCAGAGATTCTCATTAGCAAGTAAAGTATGTTAATGTAAATTCATTCCAGAGGTTAAAATTGCTAGTAAAATTCGTTAAAGCTGAAGTTTCTGGTCAAAATATAATGAAAATATATCTGTGATTTTTCATCAAGTTAAAAGCCATGATGTAAGTAAATACTCATTTTTAAAAGTTTCATTTTGAAATACCTTCTAACTTACATGACAATTCTAAAATAATACAAAACCCATATGGAGAACTCCAGCATATCCACCCACCCAGGTATCCAATAACTTTTAATATTTTGCCTTACATACTACATCATTCTATCATCTATCTATCTATCTATCTATCTATCTATCTATCTATCTATCTATCATCTATCTATCCACCCACCAATCTATAACTGTTCATGTCTCTAGCAATTTATCTATTTTCTAAACATTTGAGGGTAGGTTGTACACTTCATGCTCCTTAAACACATACTATATACTTTCATGTATATGCCCTAAGAACAAGGATATTCACCTTTCTAACCAATCTAAGTAGCTTTATCAAGTTTAGAAATTTTAACACTAGTGTAAAACTTACATATTATATTATAATTTTTTCGTATGTCTCAATAATATCCTTTTGGCCATTTTCTCCTCCATTATTTGTTTCAACCAGGTTCATATATCTCATTTAATTGTCTCTTTAGGTCTCTCTTTTTGTAATTGTGGAAATATATATATATAGTCTCATCTCAACCCTCCTAAGCATACAATACAGTGGGAATAAGCAGACTCACAATATTGTGCTGCCCTCACCACCATCCATTACCAGAATTTTCCTGTCATCCAAATAGATACCCTTTTCCCATTATGCATTCAATACCCATGCACCCTTCCTTTTCTTCCTCTGGTAAAGTGTACTTGACTTTCTGTTTCTATGAATTTACATATTCTATCTATTCATATGACTGGAATTATACAATATCAGTCTCTTTCTGTCTGTCAATCAACAGAATGTCTTCAATGTTGATGCAGGAAAAAAAATTTAACCCATGAGGCTTTCTGAATTGAAAACTTTCTTAGCTACATGATGCCCTTCATTTCTTATTTATCTTTTTATAGTTTTGGTATTGTGCTGTTTCAAGTTGATTTTGCATACATAAGGATGTTGTTTCCATAATAACTCATTGTAGAACCTATAATAGGAATTACTGACTCTGTTTTCATTATTTATATTAAAACATGATTACAGGGCTTCTCCTAAGCCCTTAGCTAGCTAGTAGCAACATCAGAAATAGTATATGATGTCTTGATTATTTTTGTTATTTCATAATATGAGTCCCCATAAAGAAATGAAGAGAAGAACTCATTTATTTCCACCAACATGATAATCATTTTGAGAATGGGTAGTGTGAGCAATTCCATCTCCTCTGACAATAGCACAACTCTTAGAAAACTGTGTTCTGATTCTCTAAATTCAGTCACTCTCCTATATTCTTGATGAAGATAGTATGGGATAATTCTTGAAGAAGCTATTATGAGATAAATGAATGTAAAGGGATTTAGGATGCTTGAAGTTAAGACTATTTTGGCTTAGTTGGTAATAAATGGCTAGTTTTCAACATGACTGAGAAGGTACCGTAAATGCTTAAATTCCACCTCCTCTTTGTCACTGTCTGAACCAATTGTTTGACCCAGAAATGGTAACTCTTGGTATGTGGGGAGAGAAAAGTACCAGTCCTTCTATCATTTAATGCTGGATTCCATTTGTATTTCTATCCACTAAGATTTATTTAATTCTTGATTAGCTCCTTGTATTTAAAGGTGTATATTGGGTCAACTTTTATTTTCCCAATTCATTGTGTTCCTATTATTTTCTAGATTTTTTTTTCATCATTTCTAGTTCGTTTTGCAGAATTTTCTAAACCTAATCTAACAACATGCCTGAGAGATTTGCATATGTTTAGTTAGTTATTTTTCATAGTATTTTGAGACTTTGTGATCCCCAGAAAAGTTCATGTCCTTAGAGCTAATCCATTTCTGTTGGTATGTACCTATTTTTGGTGGCACCATTTGATTAGATTATTTCAGTTAAGTGCTTTTAATTAGATTACTTCAGCTGAGTGTGACTGGGGATGGAATCCTTTGTAATTAGGATGAATATGAAGAGACACAGAGGAATTTAGAAATCCCTCGAAGCAAAGAGAGAATATCCCAGAGGGGAGAACCTGAAATCAATGGAAACTTGGAGAGAGAGAGAGCCACAGGAGCAGAGATAAACCTGGAGGAAGACAGAAGCTGAAAGTGACAAGATCAGAAGAAGGGACACAACAGATGTCACCATTGTGCTCTGCCATGTGACAAAGAGTCCAGGACCACCTGAAGCCATGTCTTCAGGGAAAGAATTTTGCCTGAGGCCTTGATTTGAACACTTTTCCCAGCCTCAGAACTGTAGGCTAATAAGTTCATAAATCCCCATTGTAAAACTGATCCATTTCTGATATATTGCCTTGGCAGCTTTTAGCAAACTAAAACATTTTGGAATTCCAATGTTTATTATTTCTGTGATATTTTTCAATTTTCCCATTTCATTTTTGAAGTCTGTCTGCTGGAATCCATTTTATTCTGTTGTTTCAAAATTATGTATATGTATATGATTTATATCTTTGAGCACATATTTTTGTTGATTTGTTGTCCCTTTCAGAGGTCATGCTACCCATAATTTAATTTGATTGCTGACAATTATTTGTTTGTAGGCTTCCCGTATCTTTGATATTTCTCTTGTGATGTATGCTCTTAGAAAAATCACTTTTAGTCCTATTGATTCTACTGGTGAGCCTGAAATAGTGTAGTGCCAAGGCTTTAGAGCAGACTATAGGCATTCACATGTGAACTTCTTTATTCAATTACTCTCGAATACTTGGAATATTAATTAACTCATTTGTCCTGGTTTGAGTCTATTGAGCAGCCCAGAAAATTATGTTCTTTAGCTAACCCATTCCTGTATGTGGAAGCTTATTATATGTGGGGCCTTTTGATAAGAATCAGTTTATAGTCTTTGATTAAAAGTTAAGAGCTTTTGATTAGATCAGTTCACTTAAAGGCTTTTGAATAGATTGTTGGATCCAAGGTGGGCCTTAATACTTTTACTGAAGTCTTATATAAATGGAGACACACAGAGACAGAGAGCCACCACCATTTTTTCCTTGCCATGTCAGAGAGGACTCCAGGATCTCCTACAATTTCAGAAAGACAGGGAAACCCTGAGAGGCTGAGAGAAAGGCTGAAGGCTGGAATCACAGAGCAGATAGAAGCTGAAGAGATGCTGCCCAGAGAAGGGGAGAGATGAACAATTTTCCTTGGTGGCCCATAGCTCAACTCACAGAGAAAGTGAGTCTGGTAGAGAAAATGGAGAGAAACTAGCAGACCCTCCATTTTGCCTTGCCATATGGCAGGAGTCCAGGATCCATAAGCTGACCTTTGTTAAGGCAGCATTTCTTATGACATCTTGATTTGGACATTTTCACAGCTTCAAAACTTTAAGATTTTACCCTAATAAAATCCATTATAAAAGCAAACCCATTTCTGGTATTTTGAATTTGCAGCCTTCAGCAAACTGAAACACCACCTGTATGACATTTTCCTCCACTGTAAAATATATCTAATACTTGTACCTGTTTCTTCAGAGAGTTTTGAATATTAATTGAGTTTACATACCTAAGACAATTAGAACAGCATCTTGAAAATTATTAGTGAATGATGTCATCATTTTCTTTCTTCCCCCTACAAAGGAGATAATCCAAGTGACCAAATGGTCATGTCCAAGGAATATTAAGAAAGGTCTGAGGAAATGGGTTGGCTATAAACATTTGGAAAAATCATTTCGGATATGGGATTGGATAAAATTAAGACTATTGTGCAAGTGAATCAGATGTAGGACTGGGAGAAATTGATGGTAGATTTTGTAGTGAGGATAGATTTTAATCCACACCAAATATAAGCCATTTTTCTTTAATATTTTGTGTGTGATAGAGAAGTGAGCAGATGCACATTCCCAAAGTCCCCAAATTTGAACTTTGACTTCCATGACAGTTTGAATTTTTTGAATCACAGAAAAGGATTATGTTCTTAAACTAATCCATTCCTGTAGGTGTGGAGCTTTTTGATTGCATTAAATTCAGTTAAGTGACCTTTGATTAGATTACTTGATGAGATATCACTTTAGGTCTTTTAATTGGACTATATCAGTGAAGTGTGAGTCAGCTTGGGTCTCTTCCCTTTTGTTGAGTTTGATATAAATGGAGACACACACAGAGAGATACAGAGAAAGGAAGCCACTATTTTTGACTCTGCAATGTGTTAGAAGACTCAAGGATTGCTGGCAGACAAAGGTTGAGCATAAAGGCCACAAGAGGCTAGGCTCACAACTGAACTCATAAAGAAAGCAGAGCAGCTGAGAAGGAGACTGAGAGAGGAGGCCTGGAAAGAGACAAGCCCTAGACCTGGTTGCCCACAGCTGAGCTCCAGGAAATAGTAGATTTTAGAGGGGAAGGCAGGGACCTCAGAGAGCAGTGGCCATCTTGCTTCACCACATGGCAGGACATCAGGATCACCACTCGCTGACTTTAGTGAGAAAGCATCTCTGATGGTGCTTGCTTTGGACATTTAGGGCCTAGGAATTATAAGCTTTTGCCCCAAATAAAATTTCCATTATAAACCTAAGCCATTTCTGGTACTTTGCATAGGCAGCTCTGTGGCAAACTAAGACAACTTCCCACTGCATTTTTGCATAAATAATCTTTCCCTTCAGCATATTCTGAACTATGTTTCCTGATAATGCTCTCTCTACATATTTTGTTAAAGTTTTCCAATTCCAACCTTTGAGTAAATCGCATTATTTATTATATCTAGCATTATTTTTACCCTTGTCTTAACAAAGGAATTTTCAACCCACCTCTTCAGATAATGATACTGTTGAATAGGAAGATAACATATCTTATGAAATTCACCCAACTAAAAAGTGATGGAGAAAAAGTTAAACCCAGACAATCGAACCAACTCCAGAGCATTGCTATTAATGTCTGCTGATTCCCTCATTTACTCAAAGTGCATGTTTCCCTTACTTAAACAAAGTGCCAATTAGCATATTAAAACTCTGTGTAGACATGTAGAAAAACTGATTTTATTGAGTCCTGTATGTATTACATTTATTTCAGCACACAAGTTTTTCTTCAAGAAATACCCATCAATATTCTCTAGGCAACTCATCTGTAGAATGTATATGATGAAATCCTTTCTCAGCATGCATGTGAATGGAGCCATCTCATCAGAATCTAAAGGGTGTTTTTTTTTTTTAAGTTTTATTTTTAAAGATTTAGATTACATACATGTTACATCAAAAATATAGGGTATTCCCATATAATCCACCCCTCACAGTTTACCACATTAACAACATCTTTCATTAATGTGGCACATTTGTTACAATTGATGAATACATAATGAAGCATTTTACTAACTGAGGGATTATTACCAAGTGCCAGCTAGTGACGAATCTGGAAAAAGACCAAAAGGGGGAAATATTAAATACAAATGAGTTTTTATGGCTAAGAGACTTCAAAGTGAGTCAGGAAGCTATTGCAGGGGTTATGCTTATGCATGTCTCAGCAGGATCTCATTGGCTGCCACAGTAAACAGTGCCTCAAACAGCTGGGCTCCTGAGACATCTAGACACTATAGGCAGGGCAGAAAATCTCAAGAATTCAGCATGCTGTCAATGGGCCTTACTTTGGAATATATGATTTCCAATGTAACAGAGTTAGACTTATTTATAATTTCCCTACAGATGGCTCTTCTACCCCTTGTATCTAATGGGTTTTTTAACTGAGACACACAGACCATTTGGAGGGCATGGAAGTCAAGGTTTCCTGGATAGAATATTATTCAATATAAATGACTACTCCTTTAGTCCTATGTACTATAAACACTTGAAAACCTGAGAGATGCTTTATCTGATTCATCTGCTTACCAAGGTGATCCATAACACATGAAAAATGTATCAGCCCTCATCACTATTTGCTGTAAATTAAGTCCTAATTCCAAAAGGCCTCCATTGTGTGTTATGAGTTAATCATCTTTATATATAAAATGGTACTCATTATGTAGCACCAGTAATAGAATTGAGAAAATAACAAATCATTTTCTGTGCCTTGTTGTTGAGATGGTCTCAAACAGTTATTCAAAATTTTATAGATTTTATTTCATCAAGGTGAAGATTATATCCCCATTTTTGCTCAAACTCTGCAGTTTGCAAACATGCAAAATACAAATTTGCAAAATAAGGGAGATAATGGTTAATTTATATCCATACAATAATTTGGATTCATGAAATTCTACCAAAATAAGCATATAACTTTTCACCTATGGGGTTACACAATATTTAGTTGAAAAAAAGAATATCATAATGTCTTTCCTTTTTCTCAGTTAAGGGAGGGGAGTGTCATGAACAATCTCACCATGCTGATAACTGAATTTGTCCTCATTGGATATTCAGGCACCTGGGAGAAGCAAGCCCTCCACAATGTGCTGTTCTTTCTCATCTACCTGGAAGCTCTGGTTGGCAACCACCTCATTGTTATCTTTACCACCTTGGACCAGAACCTCCATAATCCCATGTGCTTTTTATTGAGGACCCTATCGTCGTTAGATCTTTTCTTTATCTCTATCACATTTCCCAAGGCCATCATTCATTGACCCAAAATAGTTCCATATCTTTCATGGTGTGTGTGACACAAGTCCTTTTGGTTGTTTTGTTTGCTTGTACATAGCTGGCCTTCCTCAAAATGTCATCCCATGATGGAAATGAGGCTATTTGTTGCCCCCTACATTATCACATTGTCATGAAAAGAGTATCCTGTGAGCAGATGGTGGATGCTTCATGACTTAGTGAGGTTGTCTCTGGGTTCCTGAATATATCTGTGACCTTCTCATTACCATTTTATAGGTCATATTTTGTCCATCGTTTCTTCTATTAGGTTCCCTCATCACTAAAACTCTCCTGCTCAGAGAAATATGTTGCTGAGATTGAAGCCATAATTGCCACAACATACTGGTATTTTTTCTTTGTTTTTTTTTTTTTAAATATGTTTTATTTCCATAATGTTTTCCTATATCCAATTCCTCTCCATGGGACTGAGGATCCCTTCAGTGGAAGGCAAGTTAAAGCCTTCTATTTATGCATTATTTACCTTGGATTTGTCACTGTTTCCCTCATATGGGTCAATTATCTACCTAAAGTCAAGGTCATTGTCCCCTTCTGTTTGAGATCTGCAGGTATCTGTCTTCTACATTGATGGGCCATCCACCCTGAATCCCAACTTCTATAGCCTGAAGAACAAGGACAAGAAAGCTGCCTTCTGTAAAATTCTAAGAAAGACTGTTTAAAGAAAACAGATATTTCATTCAGTTAACAGTAACAAGCTTTCAATTTTTACATGAAATGGAAAAATTACATTTTTATGCACCCATAAAATTCATGATTTTTCAATATTTCTTTATCTAAATTAAAAATAGATATAAAATATAATCCCCCTCCCCCCAAAATTTAGAAAGTAGAAAATATCACAGAGGAATCTGTGACATTCTTTTATGTGTATGTGCTTTAAATTTATGTTTAAATTTAAAGATAAATGCTACAATTTAATCTTTAACTTCACATTATACTTCTGAGAATTATGTTATATTCATTCAGTGATTGTGGTAGTTTGAAACTTTTGTATACCATGGAAAATCCTGTTCTTCAAGTTAATCCATTTCTGCACATGTAACAACATCAAAGTTAATACCTTTTCTTTAAATTACTTCATTTAAGATCCTTTGCTTAGATTGCATAACCAAGGATGGATTATAAACTTTTTAGTGGAGTCCTCTATAAAAGGAAGAATAAAAAGCTGCATATTCAGAAAAAAGGTTGCAGAGACAGAGAAAAACCCAGAAGATGAGATAGAAGGCCTTGGGAACCAGAAGCTGAAATCAATGGAACACAGGGATGAGAGGACACCACTTTAGCCAGTATCTGAAAGCAAGTAGGCCCACAGGAGATGGGAGAGACAACCCACAACTGCAATTCAGGAAGAAAGCATCTTCTGATGATGCCTTTGTTTGGACACTTTCACTGCATCAGAATTGTAAGCTTATAAATTAATAAATCTTGATTGTAAAACCCAACCCATTTCAGGTATATTGCTTTGGCAGCCTTTAACAAACTAAAGCAATGATGAATATCACAATGTTTCCAAGTGGTAGTTTTATAAAATATAAATTATTATAATGGCTATTCTGATTTTAAATTGTTCTTCAAGGTTGAGGTCCTGGTTTTTATTCCTAAGAGGAGTGGATAAAAATAAAATATATACAATTTTCTTAATTTTGAAAAGTAATATATTTGAAATATTTTTAATTATGTGTCTCTTTAAATGGTAAAAAAATGTTAACTTGTAATTTTAATTTATATTTTTCAGATTTTTAATTAAAACAAACCCCCATCAGTTTTGCACTTTGGTTACTTTCAATATTGTGTTATATATAATAAACATTATCTATCTATGTATGTATCTAAACATATCTATTATGGATTTCCTTAATAGGTAATCAAACAATGGTTGATTCATTCATCCACAAATGATTGGTAATTAACACATCTATAATAATGGCAAAAATCCCCTCCACACAAATATACACCATTAGGTATAACTTTTGAAAATTTTCCCTGTAATATTCATTGAATTAAATATTTAATAAATGAGTCCTGCTTTCAATTCTGTCCAGTTTAAATTCATACATCACCTGAGAAACAAATATACTGTATGGTTGAATTGTCTTCAGGTCAGGAATAAAAAGGTTTTTATCCATCTTTTCCCATTTCTGAACATAAGTCAGCTCAGGCAGCCAGGGAGCACCTTGGGTAAATATTCCTCAATCCTCTTTCTATTGTTAAGGTAAAGTGTTAAGGTCAGGGAGGAACTGCTGAATGGGACATGAAGGATACACAATGGAGGGAGTAAGGGGGTTCTTCCTTCAGCTCAGCCTCACTGTGTTCTCAGAGATTGTCCAAGGCCAGAATAATATATGTCACTTGAATTTTGTGGAAGCAATATATTTACCGGAGCATTTTAGGTCATTCATCTCACCCCACTAGAACCTGTCCATTTTACCTGGGGTTACAACAATCTCTAAGAAAGAAATGATTTAACCAGGGTGTTGTTCCAAAATTGCTGGAGCAGAATGGAACACTGGGCCTTCCCCACTAACCTGGGTCCATCTTTCTCCTTTCTCACCATGCAATCCCACTACACAATTGACTTCATAGGAGTATCCTAATTCCAAATCCATCCCCTCCATACACTTCATTATTTCATTCAAATTAGTTGTAAATCAAGTTCTAAGAAATTGAAAAAAAAATATTCCCTATGGAATGATGAGTAAATGTAAAGGACACATGAATCCTAGTTATGTTCTGGCACAGTCTTACCATTTGAAATGGGGGAAGCTACAAATAAATTTGAGTTTCATTTTCCCATACATAAAGTGAAACCCAATTACATGACCTCTGTTGCCCTACCACCTCTGACAGTATTTAACCATCATCTACAGAGAAACCTCCTTAGGCATATCATTGCACTGTCTCTGGATGATAGTGACTCCTGCAAAGAGCTACCTCTCCTTCCACTTGTACCAGGGCAGGGAGTCCAGCACTGGGGTCAAAACCCAATATATCAATGAATTGCTTTGTCTTCCACACCAAGCTGATCTTAGGAACATCCAAAACTCATTAAAATATTAAAAATCAAAGCAAACTGTGCTAAATAATTTTGTTTGCCTGTTTCTCTTTTGACAACATATTTACAAGGAATAATTCCAAATAGAATAATCAAGTCCCTTTAATCAAATATTTGTGTTGATGATTTTCTCACAAATCTAACTACTGGCTGAAATAATTGGTTACATTAATCTGATGCAAATAAATTCATTTCTCTTAGGGGTTAAATTTTTCAGCAGTGCAAGAGTAGTAATTATGATACCTGCCTGTGTTTATCAAGAGAAAAAATTGCCTAGTTAAATGTATAAACTCAGTGATGGAGAGAAGATAATGTAGAAAATATCAAGGAGAGAATCTTCTCCACTACTTGCAGAGAGTGGACTCATTGTGTCTGGAGTGGATTGACTTTCAAAGAAAAGCTTGGAAATGCTTGTCTCAGGTGTATTCAGAACCTTCTTCAGCTCAAATGTCATGATACCTGCTGAAAGGAATCCAGAATGTTGTATGGATAATAATAGGAATCAAAGTCTATGAAAAATTGTGACCGTGAGCAATACAGAGATTTTAATTAAGACAGTAAGGAAAAGCTCACAGTGAACAGGCAAAATTTCAAAATATTTGAAATTTCACATTTCAAAAAACAACCTTTGATTAAAGTCCAAACCTCAGATATTTAAGGAGACACAGGAAATAATATGATAGCACTATTCATTGCTTTACTTCATGAGTAGGAAATTACTATGCTTAGTTATTTTGCAACCCCAACAAATAGGCACATACCAAATTTATTTCACAGTAAAAACAGCCTATTTTCACACTGAACCAAGGTCTCAGAAAACTACAAGCTTAATACAGACAATCATTATGCTTCGTAGTGTCATAACTATCAAAATTATTTGTGTGCTGCTTCAGAATCCATCTTACTTTGGCCAAGCCACTTGCCTCAACACTCTTCTTTGGCCTAGTTAATGAGAAGCTTTCCAGCCCTGAGGTATATATTTCCCTAGAGGGCAAAGGCTGCATCTGTATCCACCACTCCCCACCCCACACACATCTCACTATAAACCCACAGCTGTTCCCACATGATAAGCTCACCACCTTCACCACCTTTAGGCCACAGTCCCTTCACCTTTTCACAAATGCTTGCTTGAAACCAACCAATCCTTGATTCCTTTGGGAAACCTCCTAACTTCCACCTTGAACCACAGTAAAGGCACAAACTCAGGGGTCCCTCTTATCCTATTTGTTGCTCCCCACCTGCTGGTTGAGCCACCTGAATCTATCACACTTCCTGTCAACCACTCCTGTCTCCCTCCTCTCCGGGACCTCTGAATAATAAAAGATCTTTCCTTTTGCATTTTGGCCAAAGTTTCCCTTTATTTTGTACCTGACTTCCATCCAACAGGACCCCAGTTTAAAATCTATTCTAACCAATTTGAAACAATTAGTGCAGCAAGCGTGATGTGCTGAAGCATGATTCCTTTGGGCTGCTCTTGACTTACCAACTGGGTCTCTCAGATAGATGATCTTATCTGGGAAGGGTCCATGCCTTGCTGTCATACATCTGTGCTGCTCTGTGCCACTGCCTGCTTCCTCTGTTGATGTTGCCTAAGTTTCTGACACCAAATTTGTGGTCCTGTAGTTCAGAGACTTCCTCAGGATCCAAAAAAGGCCAGTCCTACTATGGCAAGAGGGGAAACCCTATGGTTTCTAGCATTATCCCAAACAGTTACAACTGGTGTCAGGTGAAACAGACACTGGGCAAAAATGGCTACATAACAAGTTTCCTTACAGTTCCCACATTAGGAACTTGCAAGGCGGAAGGCAGGCATCCAAGCTTGAGCTGTGACTAGAGAGTGAAGCCAATAGGGCTAAACACTCATGGGTCAAAAGGGTGAGTTTACACTTCCTGATGCCTAGACCACAGCAGCTGGGAGACTGCTGTGGGAGACTCCAACCACTGTGTCTGTGGACCTTGAATCCAGGTCTGAAACCCACCCCTAGCATATGGGGCACCCCTCCATGGGAAGCATATTGGCACACTGCATATCAACAGTGCTGCAAGGGTTTGCCATCTATCATCCTTATTTTGCTACTACTGCCTTCTCTGCTGTCACTGTTCATCCCCCATCCTCATGGGATATAGAGGTTCTAATCTGATGCAAGGCAGCTAAGGAGCTACTGGGCAATAAATTGAAGGGTACTGAGTATATTTTGCCAGCATCCCCTGAGACACCAGAGGAAGTTTCTAAACTGTTTAAGAAATATAAGACTCCTGAAGTACTGATGCATGTGACAACATGGATGAAGCTTGAGGACTCTATGTTAAGTGAAATAAGTCAGACACAATAGGACAAATATTATACGGCCTCACTAATATGAACTAAGTATAGTGCAGATCTATGGAGGTATAGAAGGGAAGACAGGTTACCAGGAGATAGAATGGGAGTAGAGAAGGGTGAGCTTGTACTAAATCTGCACAGAATTTACAATTAGGTTGATTGTAATCATTAGGAAATGGATGTAGGTGATGGTGGAACAGTTATGTGGGTGTAGTTAACAGCACTTAAGTGTGTGTATGTGTAAATAGGGTTGAAAGGGAAAGTTTGAGGCCATATATGTTCCTAGAAGGAAAGTTAGAAGGTAAAACAAAGGACTGTATGACACGGTAAATTCTGGGGTAGTTGAAGATTGTGATTGATAATACAAATATAAGAAATTTCTTTCAGGAGCTATAATAAAGTTGCGTTACATGTGTAGGGTTCTGATAGTAGGATGATGTGGCAGTTTGATATTATTTATGAATCTCCAAAAAGAGAGATTGTTTATAAACTGGTCTGTTCTTCTGGGTGTGACAACGTTTGAATGTATTAGATTCAGCTGACATGTTGATTAAATTACCTGTTAAGATTAGGGCTTTGTTTGGACCATGTCAGTAGGGTGAGACTCAGGGTTGAATTCCCCCCGCCCTTGGGCCTATATGAATGGACACTCACTCAGGAAGACACACAGAAAGAGAGAGAGATCTCCATAGACATGGAAGAGAGATGAACTTTGTCAGTTTTGATCCTGAGGCCCCAGGGAGAGATGAGCCATTTGCCTGATAGTTTACAGCTGAAGAGAACAGAGCAGCTGAGCAGCTGATAAGACTTGGAAGGAAATGAGCCCTATGCCAGATTGACATAGGAAACCCTGAGAGACAAGCACTATGCCAGCCTACAGCTGAGATCAGAAGAAGCTGGGCCCACAGAACCAAGACACCAGACAGAGATCACCTACCATCTTGCTTCAACACGTGGCAACAGACTTTGGTGAGAAAGCAGCCTTGAGTTGGAATCTTTATGGCCTTGTAACTGTAACCGTAACTTTTACCCTAAATAAATACCCTTTATAAAAGCCAACAGATTTCTGGTACTTTGCATCAGCACCCCTTTGACTGACTAATACAGGTGGTATACAGGGGAAATGCATCTAAGACATACCTCTCTTCAATATAAATGTATTATTGTTGCCATTGGTATGTTTACTGGATAGATAGAGGTAAAGTAGCTAACAAAATATTAAACTTCCATCCTGGGGATGTCCTGCCATTTTCTCCAATAAAATGGCAAAAATCTCTGGAAAATATAAGCCTTGTCCAATAAAAGAAAACAGGCCAATACACCAAGCCCTGGATCTTAATGCTTGCACTTATGATCCTTATTCTTGCAATAATGAAATTAGGCCTAATCATAATTAATGACAACTTCCCTTTTACTCAATTGTTGTCTCTCTCTCTAAGCAAAATCTGAAAATAAACTATCTTCCCCTCAACATGGGACATGGTTTCCAGGGTTGAGCCTCCCTGGCATAGAGGGATTCTAACCAAGCATTAATCACTGATGCATTTGGGAAAAAGGCCTTGAACAAAAAGGGGAAATATTAAATAAAGCAGAGTACTTTATGACTAAGAGATTTCAAAGTGAGTTGGAAAGTCATTCTGGAGGTTACATGTATGCAGGTCTCAAGCAATTTTCACAAATTGCTGTAGTAAACAAGGCCTCAAACAAAAGTGATCCTGAGGGCTCTAGGGCTCATACTATCTTGAGGCTATGGATGGAGAGGAGCTATTGGCAGGACATGAGGGCACTCACATCAGAGTCACAAATCCTAACATCCTACAGGCCATGGAGGGCTATGACAAATGGGACCCTGTGGGATTGTGCTTGCTAGTCAAGGTAACAAATACCACAAAATCACCTGAAATAAGGCACTGTGGAGATCCTGACTATATTCCAATATCTCCCCAAATAGGGAAAATTTATATCCACTATTTCTCCTTATAATAGCCCTATATGGCCAGTTCTTCTAGATTTCACTAATGAAGGATGATCAACCATCAATTATATCAACATTAATGCATAAATTTTGTCCATCAAAGCTTCTATTGCTAACATAAACTGTAGCAGTTTGTATTATTTATGAATTCTAAAAATAGATATTGGATTATGTTTGTAAACTGGTCTGTTCCTCTGGGTGGATAAGATTTTATTATATTCAGAGGTATCACTTTTACTTGATTAAATTATGATTAGGGCTTTCGACCACATCAGTAGGATGTTGAGTCCCCACTGCCTAGAGGAAACTATATGTCAGAGTAGGGAGTTGGAGTTTCGGATGCTGGAATTCTGGGAAATAAACACACAGGAGAAGAACACAGAGGAATAGAGATGGCTCCATAGATAAGGCAGAGGCTATGGGAAGACAGACAGCCTAAAAGTTTACAGCTGAACTTGTGGAGAGAACAGAGCAGCTAGGCCCAGAGCAGAATGAGCTCTGAGAGGAATGAGCCCCAGGAGAGAGACAAGACTTATCCCAGGCTACAGCTGATATTGGTAGAATCTGAGACCAAGGAGCTTTAAGAGGAAGAGGGAGGCTGAAACCTTGCAGACATTGGCAACCATCTAGCTCCTACACATGGTAACAGATTGTGGTGAAGGAAGTAACTTATGCTTTACAGCCTGGTAACTGTAAGCTTTTACTCCAAATAAATACCCTTTAAGAAAGCCAATAGATTTCTGGTATTTTGCATCAGCACTCCTTTGGCTCACTGAGACAGAACTTGGTACCAGGAGTAGGGTGGTGCTTTTGAAATGACCAAAAATGCTGGAACAGTTTTATAAATGGCTAAGGGGTATTTTTTGGAGGAATTGTGAAATCTTTGATGGAAAAAGCCTAGATTGCTTTGAAAAAACTACTGGTAGTAATATGGAGCCTAAAGTTATTTTTGATAAGGACATAGAGGAAAATAGTTGTGAGGTATTTAATAGAAAAGGCCTAGAGTGCATTGAAAAGACTGTTGATAGGAATATGGATTCTAAAGAGACTTTTTATGAGGGCTTAGAAGTAAATGATGAAACTATTATTGGAAACTGGAGGAAAAGTGATCCTTGTTTTAAAGTTGCAGAGAAATTAGCAAGAATAACTCCTGAAATTTTATGGAAAGCAGAATTTGAAAATGGTGAGCTTGGGCATTTAGCTGAAGAACTCTCCAAAGTAAACTCAGAGAGTGCAACTTGGTTTCTCCTTGCAGCTTATAGTAAGAGGGTAGATAAGAGAGTTAAGCTGAGGACTGAATTTTTGAGCACAAAGAAAACCAAAACTGATTCTGGAAAGTCCAAGTCTCTGAAAATCAAGCTCCCAGATGACAGTGCCCCATTTGTGGTCTTAACTAAACTTGGAACTTATATATCAAGATTCAAAATGCAGTTATCTAGGAAACACTTGTGGAAAGTCTTACTGTCTGATGGCTTGGACCCCTGCTTCCTGCATACTAAGCCAACACACTTTTGAGAGAGCCGTATGAAGAAAATCACTGTCAGTTTGGAATAATAGGGACATGTGAGAGAGAGATTGAAGGGGAAAAAGCTTTAAGAGGAAAACCATGGAAGCTGCGATCAGTAATTAAGACATCTCCTTGGGCCAAAAGAGGAACTCCACCAATGTGTACAGAGAGGGTGTTTGTCCCAGTAGTAGAAGAGGGTGTATGTTCCCAACCACTGTTCATGAAGAGTTTTGCCAATGCAGGGTACAGAGATGGTGGAGCACATTCCCCAAGTATTAGGGACGTTAAGGTCAGCACCCCATAAGTCTGAGAGGAGTGGTCCTGACCCTATTAATTAGGGAAGGCCAGGTCATAAACTCTTCACTCTGAGAGGGTTAGGCCTGTATGCCAATGGTTAGGGAGGATGTTGTTTTCACTTCATTGTACTAGGGGATATAAAACTCTAACCCAAAGATTGGGCAAACTGGGGCAATCACCTCAATACTCTTGGAGGGTGAGGTCTGGAGCTCAGTCACCATCCAGGTGCTTGATGAAGGTGGAACCAAGAAATGGCCATTGAACAAGCCTGTGGAAATGGTGGGTCCCTATGAGGCCCCAGGGAGAAGATACCATCATCTTAAGAATGACTCTCAGACTTCGAAATCTAATGAAGTATGCCCTGCAGGTTTAAGGAACACTAGGGGACACATGACTCATGTTTCCCTCCTAGTTTCTCCTTATGGTAATGCAAATATTTATCCTTTGTCCATTTGTATATTGGAAGCAAATAAATTGTTTTGTAAGTTTCAGAGTTCTACAGCCAGATGGGACTTTGTTCCAAGACAAACTGTATTTCTTTAAGCTGATTGTGATATTATTTTGTACTTAGAATTGTTAATGATATGTGTTTTTTTTCCCTGAATACTGTAATGTCCTTTTGGAATTCAGAGGGTTGAGTGTAGAGGCTTGGTATTATTTACAAATTCCAAAAACAGATACTGGGTTATGTTTGTAAACTGGTCTGCTACTCTGGGTGCATTAGATTATATTAACTTCAGAGGTTTCACTTTTACTTGATTAAATTATGATTAGGGCTTTGATTGGGCCAATTGAGTAGGAAACTACTATACAACAGAGGAGGGAGTTGGAGTTTTGGATGCTGGAATGCCAGAAATTAAACACACAGAAGAAGAACACAGAGGAATATAGATGGCTCCAAAGACACAGCAGAGACCCTGGAAGAGAAAGATGAGCTGTTTACCTAACAGTTTATAGCTGACTTTGTGGAGAGAACAGAGCAGCTGAGCCAGGAGAAGAATAAGCCTTGGGAGAGAGACAACACTTATCCCAACCTACAACTGATATGGAAGAAGCTGGGACCGTGAAGCCTTAAGAGGAAGAGGGAGACGGAACTCTTGCAGACATCTTGCTCCAACACATGGCAGCAGACTTTGGTGAAGGAAGTAATTTGTGCATTATGACCTGGTAACTGTAAGCTTCTACTCCAAATAAATATCCTTTATAAAAGACAACAGATTTCTGATATTTTGCATCAGTACCCCTTTGGCTGACTAATACACCACATAATAAAAGATATACATGAGTACACAGGAACACGGGCAACTGATTTACGGTGACTGACTTGGTCATGAGGATTTGCTCAGCGCCAATACCTAAAAAAATTCTTAATCACTGCTGCCATGATCTTAAGAAATGGTTTTTAAAAAAACCACTTAATACTGTGACTATATAGTTGATATTTGATTATGAGGTGACTCTAAATAAGGCCTCTGAGAGGACTGAGCCACATTCACTCATTGTTTAAAGAAATGAGGCTGGGATATAGCATACCATTAAATACAAACATGACAAAACTTTGTCAAATTTCTGAGCATGATCTGGCCCTAAAAGGACAGACAAATTCCTATCACAAACACAAGCCTTCCTCAGACACTAAGACATGCAAAAAACTTATTAGAGTTATTCATGTTCTGAATGCAAAACATCCCACCTCTCTCACTTTCATTACAGCCCATGTGCAAAAATCACATGTACATCCGCTCCTTTCCACTGGGGAGAGCCCCATCAATGCGCCTCAGAATTAGCACAACAGGCCTTTTTCCAAGCCATGCCCCGTGTCCCATTGGGAACAGATTTTAGATGAGAGGACTTGGCTAACTCCACATATGCCTCTTGGAGTCCTTGCATTAATCATGATCAACAATGGCTCCCAATGGGTTTTGGACTAAAAGCCTCCCTTGTCCCTGCCCCAATATATACCCTTTAAAATGGCTGCTATTGAGATCTCTATAATTAAGGTGCTTACAGGGAGCAACCATTCATACTTTGTACTTAGATTCCCGTAATGCCATGGGTGAGAGATAATCCCAGCAGGAGCTCAGAATATCCATGGAAGCCTCACTGGAAAAGTGGAAATGGTACCTACAGGAGAGGGTAAACCTCACAAATAGGCCTTTCTAAATTGTACTTGGTTATGGCTTTCCCCATGCTCAACCACTTACCCACAGGTCTTGAGATACTGGCAACAGCACCCCCATTGACCCTCCCCTATCATATGGGAAGCTCATTGGAACCAACTGTCTGACATGGAAAGGAAGGTGGTGTATCTCACTGATGACAACACTCTCATGGTATGCAATGCAACTCACCAGAGGGTCACAGAACATCACCTTTCCACAACACACCCCATTACCCAAGATTGCTGTTTGGGGCCTGCACAGTTGGCAGAGCTAAACCTGGTCCATTTGGTCATCTAGGATGCTCTGAGTTTCCAGTTGCCTAATTTTCAAGTCTTCATTGACTCTTGGGCTGTAATCAACGGATTGGAAGGTAGATCAGATCAACAGAAACAGATATTTTTTTCATACAAGAAAGGCACTTCATGTTTCCAGATTTGGAAAGAGCTCACAACCTCACCCATTTCCACTCTGTAGTGGTTTGAAGCTGTAGGTACCCAGTAAACATATATTTTTTATTTAAGCCATTCCTGTTGTTATGAACCTATTGTAAGGAGAAATTTTGATTAGGTTACATCAATCAAGGTGTGCCCCACCTCAATCAGGATGGGTCTTAATCCTATTACTGGAGCCCTTTTAAGAGAATGAAATTCAGAGAGAGACAAAGTCACAGAAAGCAAGAATCTGAAATGCAACTTGGAAGAGAAGGAAGAGACCAGGAGCTGTTGCCATGTAATTTGCCATGTGACAGGAAACAAGGATCGCTGTCAGCCCACCCCAGAATAGCACAGTCTTTAGGGAAAAGAATTGTCTTGATGATGCCTTGATTTGCATAGTTTCCTGGATTCAAAACCATGTGTGAATAAATTCCCATTGTTTAACCCAACCCATTACATGGTATTTGCTTAATTAACCTAGGTAACTAAAACACATACACTCAATTCACCACACCAGAGTAATTTTTCAAAGGCACTGCTGATAAGTTACCTAATATTCATTCCTACACAACATATCTGGTGGGTCTTTCTGACACTGCCCACTCATGCCCCTGAAGCTTTTGCTATCAACTATCAGTCTGGGCCCATAGCCCCTTAGGACTCAGAGGCTTCTCTGCCCGGATGGAGAGGCCTCATGAAAAGGGATTGCATCTAGGCCTATTACTTGCCAAAATAGTTAAATAAAGACTATGACTTGTGCTCCCAATCCAAACATTGACATTCCAGGAATGGGATCATATTTCACAGGAGTGTTAAACTCTTTTCCTATTGACATATTTATTTCATAGGGACACTTCCCATCACTTCTGAAGTAACCTGAAATTAGAGATTATAGCTCCCAAACTGAGCAGTCAAAAATCTGGATCACCTTTAGAGGTGCAGAAAAGCTACATGTGGTAGATGACAGTCATATTTAAAAATTACTTCCTTATACCCTGCCATGAGTACTTATTACCTATGCAAGGCACAACACCCAGGCAAACACCAGACATAAAGCACACTTTGAGTGAAAGCATTATGCAAACTCTCACTGAGGGAAAAACACCACCAAATCCAGCAGTCATGGTACAAGTAACAGTCCTAGAAGCTATTCCTACCAACAGGCTCAATGTGAATGTTCACCCCAGCTCTGTGTCTTTAATTTTTTGTTGGCTGTATGGGTCAACCCATGTGACCTCACCATGCAGACCAGGTATGCTCAAAAAATATTGAAGTAATCCTAAAATTGTACACAGGGGTAGGTCAGAGGATGGTTATTGTTCCTCAACATGCCACCAAGTATGGCTGAGGACCCAAAGCCACATCACCTATATATCAAATGGGTCCACTGGCACTAATGAATAAATGATCCTTTACCAAGGCATAAACTAAATGGCATTCTCACACAGTACCAAAGGCCTCACAAGTATAATTAAATCAAACCTGCATAGCGAATTTACCTCTACCCCAGACACTGTGCATACTCTTCTAAGACAGGAGCTTTCATTGCAAAGAGGGTCTATGAAAATAAGGACCCAATTGGCATATAAGTGTGGACAAAATGTACTCTTCCTATGGAGAAATGTGCAGGGAGTCACACCAGAACACACACCAAAAACCTTTGTTGTATGTCCTAGATAACCCCCTAAAAGTCATGGAGTTCTGTGATGACAACCAGTTTAGAAAATATAAAGAGTTATCATGACTAGAGCTGCCCAATGTTATTTAAAATCCATGACAAATTTGCCCATACTTTATGGTTTGTTACTTGAGGGATACCCAAACATGTGTTGGCCTCAGCAATCATTGCCACAGACCACTTCATCCCAGGCCATGACCTCATCAATAGAGAGGATTTGCCTCCAGTTGAATCCACCACAGAAGTTGGAGTAAAGGACTTACAGCGCTGCCTGCAGCCTTGGGATACAAACATGGAATTACGCCTCACAGAGATTGCCATTTACTAGTCCAGAGGGCCCATGCAGTATCTTAATGCCTGTAAAACTAAAACTGCAAGCCATACCCTCCACAATTGTTAATTCTTCTGCCAGCTAAGGAAGGGAGTCTGTTCTATTACCAATATAGCTGGCTGCATGTACATTATCAACTCAGGGCATGTATAATATAATTTACAAATATGAAATAATGGATACACATTATTAATAATATCTCCAATGTCTTTCTTAAAATGTATAATTGCTCCCAAACCCTCGCTATCCTCAGGTCCACACTGTGTTTTTTTTTTTTTTTTCATGGATAGCTGGAAAGACTGGTTCCACCAGGCCTTCAATTACTAGTTATAAATTTTAATCATGATTATGGTGCTCTTATTTGGCTGATCATTTAAATCATAAAAAACAACTTAAATATATCTTTAACTATTTTGACAATTCAGGCCACAGCTATCTTAAAAACGATGCTGAGGCTTTAGGATGGATTATAATGGCATAAAAGAAATTGCATTTGGTGCCTCACCACCCTGCCTATCCTAGTAATAATTTGACCTTCTAAGCAACCACTCCAGTTATCCCTGCTGTGGGCTGCATCTCTCTATGTTTTGGGAAGATAAGGGCTGCTGTTAGCTTCTCTGGAAGGCCCCTGCCACTTATCCAAAAGGCATCTTGCTGCTTATACTCTTTCATGCTGCTTAAATTACTAGAAGGGCAGGTACTTTCATATGGTTTGGATGAAAAGCAGCTGCCTCAGTTTCTCCAAACAGCCCTTGCTTCTTCTGTCCTTCATGCAGTATAGTTTGAAACAATCAATTCCCCATATTTGCAAGAAAATCCTACCCCCTATTCTGGATCACAATATAGGCAAATTCCCAGGAACCACATGTACTTCCCACCCCACTTCCTCAATGGAAGCTCACAGGTGCCAAGGTTAGGTAAGTCAGAGACCCTCTGCCCTCCCTCATTCTCCACTCTAATCCACCATGTTCTTTGAGCTAATAAAGGTGACCTTTCATGTATTAATGGCTGGTTGGCTATGTATGTGTGTGCCTCATCCCCAAAAGAGTATTCACGTTAACACCTGAAACACTAGTATACATATGTAGACCATGCCATCCAAACACAACAGAGTAATCAGTCTTTTCAAGTGTAAACAATTACCTTTAGGATAGACTATATAGGTCAGAGAACAATTAGCAATAAATTTAAAATGATTAAAACCATACAAAGCATCTTCTCAAATCCCAATGGAATGAAGTTAAACATCAGTGATATAGGCATAATTAGAAAATACACAAATAAGTGGAATTAAATAATATACTCCATTGCAACTGATTTGGTCAAAGAAGAGATTAACAATAGTGTGGTGATACATGAAAGAAAAGATAGAAAAATAATATAGAAAATCAACAAAAAACAAAAGTTGTTTCTTTGAATCGATCACTAAAATTCACAAATATTAAGATAGGCTGACAAAGAAAAAACTGAGAAAAGATGCAAATAATAAAAGCCAGAAATGAAAAGTGGATCCTTACTATAGACTTCACAGAAAAAAAAAAGATTATAAAGGGATAATATGAACAATTGCACAATGTATTAGTCAGGGTTCTCTAGGGAAACAGAACCTACAGGAGATATCTTTAAATAGCATAAAGTTTTATAACATTGCCTCATGTAACTGTGGGGATACACAAGTCCAAATTTCAGAGGGCAGGCTGCAAGCCAGGGACTCCCATGAAGGTCCTCATTGATTCCACAGGAGAAACTTATTATCTGAAATAGAGATTGGAATATTCACTCTGAATCCTGAAATCTCTTCTGCTTTTAAGGCTTTCAACTGATTGGATGAGATCTCACTCATTGCTGATGGCAATCTCCTTAGTTGATTGTAGATGTAATCAGCCATCCATGCAATCACTTCACTGATGACTAATGTCCATGAAATTTTCTTGTATTAGAACTAGCCCAGTGCTTGCTTGATGAAGCAACTAAGCACCATTACCTGCTTGAGTTGACACATTAGCCTAATTATAACATACATCATCAAATTAGACAATCTATATTAAATGGATAAATTCCTAGAAACACAAACTATATACTCTGATTAAAAAAAAGAAGATCTCAATAGACCAATAGCATAGAGATTGAAGCATTAATCAACAGCTGCCAACAAAAAAAGTACAAGACCTGATGGATTCACTGTTAAATTTTACAAAAGCTTCAAAGCAGAATTGTTGACAATAATTCTCAAATCTTCCCAAAAATTGTAAAGGAGAGAAAAAAAATCCAAATTTATTCTATGAGGTCATCATTACCCTAATACCAAAGACAGACAGAGATATAACAGGAAAAAAATTTACAGACTAATATTCCTTGGGAATTTAGATGCAAAGATCCTCAAAAAAAGAACTGAATCAAATTGCACATCAAAAAATTATACAACATGATCAAGTGAGATTTATACCAGGAATGCAAGGGTCATTTATCAGAAGGAAATTAATTATTCCACATTAATCATATAAAATAAAATAAAAAGATCATCAGAATTGATGCAGAAAAAGCCTTTGACAAAATCCAGTGCTCTTTCTTAAAAAAAAAAAAACAAACAAACAAACAAAAAAACTCATGAGACAACC
>JAQZBX010010750.1:0-13868 GCA_029593785.1 Cabassous unicinctus
ATTCAGCATTACTCATTCTATTCACACTTTTTTTTCTCTCATTGTGTCTTCTGTTATCGACCCTTGTTCCACTGCCTCTGAGACCTTGTCTGGGCACCTCATATCAAATGGCAGCAGTGTGGAATATCTAATTATTTCACGGTTAAGTTGTACAGTTGTACAGTTTAATAGTGTTTGTCCTCTAGCTTTTGATAATAGCCTTTGTTACTTGAAGGATATGACTTTTCTCATCAGGAAAAAGTTTCTTTTTGGCACAGTCAGCATCTAAAGGGTCCTGGGTTAGCATTATTCAATATATTAAGTTCCACTTTTTCAGTTTCAATTGAATTTTTATTGCCTACGTAGGATTTATAAAGGGTAGAAGGTTTGGTATTACAGAATCCAGAAAATATTCCACCTATCTCCAAGTATCTGATAATATCACCATTTGTTGAATTTTGAGACTTCAAATGGTTTTCTTAGCATACAGTGAGATTTTCCAGAATATGTGAAATGTCAAACCCAAAGGAGAAGTTCCCAGAGAATTTCTAGTTTACAGTTTACATGTTGAGAGAGATTCTGGAGAGCTAAATGTTTTCCCCTTTAAAAGGGAGGTCAGACTAAGGTTCAGGGGAAGGAAGTGGGGCAAGAGAAGCAAAAGTAGTGAGCAAGTCTAAGAACAGCCCTTTATTAGATAAATGCAGGGCAGGGGAGGCGGTTAGAAGCAAAGGGGCCCTGTCTTCAGTGAAGACCTTTGACTTTTGGACTCACAATCTCTTCATTCCTCATGAGGTTTTGTTCAATGTCAATTGCTCCTTTGTTCATGTTTGCCTGTTAACCTGATTTCCATTGTAGGATGATGGTTTTTTTTCTTTCCTCCTGTCTTTGGAGTTTCAGATCAAACTAGTCATGATGATTCCCCCCAGTTCTTTGTGGAAATAACCTAATAAGCTGCTTTATATTTTTCATTTTACAGTTTCAGTTCTAATTGTTTTTATATAAAATGGGTGAAGTATTTTCCAATATATTATAGCAAGAAGTGGCTACGAATGTTTAGATTGTGTTGCATTTTACAAACACTTTCACAACATATCTCCTTTATCAACTCTTAATCTTTGAATAACTATTAATTTGAGATAATGAGAAGTAGCAAAATTTAAGAAATGAAATTGATTCTTTCTCAAAATATAGTTTTCAGATTTTTATAAAAGCCCAATAAAAATAACAAAAAGTTAAAAGTCCTACTTGATAATTATAGGGGAAAATACTAAACAATTCTTTCTGATCCTAAATATCTCTTAGGGAAAAGTTAGAATTGAATTGTTGGATTTTAGATTTTGTGTTTGAAATAACTGAGGCAACATTTTAGTGGTGTTTATTTGGCCAAGAAGAATTTGACTCATTTTTCAGCCCTTAAGGATATTTAGGGGGAAAAAAAATCATTATGGAAGATATTTTGAAAATATATCTGTTAATATGTATTCTTAAGTCTATGGATACTTTCAGTACACTGACTAAATAATTGTATGAATATATATATTTCTTTTAAAAATATTAAATTTAAAATAAAAAAATGTATAGAATGCATTACATTAGAATGGGTATCATTTTTGTCTTTAGGATGAATGGGCTAATTTATAATTTGTCAAGGGTCACCAAGGGCAAATGCTCTGAGCAATGTAGAGAAAAGGACCATCATGGAATGGCTGAAGGTTACAAAGGGGACATTGATTTATAAAGTGTACAATCTTCTGTTTCTCTGCCTTATGTTATGGCTCTTCCTCTATAACCCTTTTATTTCTGGATTGATTTAACCCAAAAAGTGGTTAGTATGTGGGCCCAGGATCAGTACTTTGGTAGCTCAAGTTTATGCATCCACACACAGATCTAACTCCTTCCCTCCCCACCAGAAGTGAGGCAGGGCCAAAGACTGCTAGACACCATCCAATATTCACTTCCCCCCTTCTTTCTTTAGGAACAAAATTCTATTTGATCTAGAAATGTAACCAGCCTCAAGATTATATTTTCCTTCCTCCCTTGCAGTCAGGTGCAACCATATAACTGTCATATGAGATGAAACAGACTTCTGGGTAGGCTGCTTAAAGGGAGCTGATCCAGCAGGCATATTCAACTTGTTCTTTCTTACTGTGGCTCAGATAGCAGATGTGATGAATGGAGCTCTAGTTGCCATCTAGAACTATGAAGTAACCTTGACTAT
This sequence comes from Cabassous unicinctus, assembly GCA_029593785.1. Taxonomy (NCBI): domain Eukaryota; kingdom Metazoa; phylum Chordata; class Mammalia; order Cingulata; family Chlamyphoridae; genus Cabassous; species Cabassous unicinctus. The sequence continues at coordinate 2,198 of JAQZBX010010750.1, forward strand.
TGAATGGGGACAAAAAAGATAAAAGGATCCTGGATCCCCAATGACTATGCTGCTGTCACAGAGCCGGAACTGCCTAACTCCAGATTTCTTTTATGAGAGAGAAAGGAACTTCTATCTTTTTAAAGCCACTGCTACTATGGGTTTTCTACTGCATAAATCAAATCCAAGGTGGTAGGAGGAAGAATTGTTTTTTTCTTTTTCCAGTTCTGTGATTACTTGGAAGAGTTGCATGACCTTCAGTGCTTGTCTTTATAAACTGTATGAGTTGTGGACCTTGGTGATTCTGCATTATGTGATGGGATATAATGATAATAACAATTTTATTGCCATTTAATGAAAACTTTGTGCCAGGTACTGTTAAAAATTCTATATAGGGTTTATGTAATTTAATTAGAGTAGCTATACTACACTAAACAACTCTGGTAGGTTGGTTTATTATCCCCATTTTATGAGTAAGGAAACTGAGGCTAGGGAGCCATTTTTAAGTGATAGAGATAGGAATCGAACCATGGTCTGAAGTCATGGACTTAACCACTATGCAATATTGCCTCTCAGGCAAGAAACTCCTTATCTCTTGAGCATTTTCTCTCCTGAGAATAGTATATTTTCATCATTTAATCCTGTCCCATTGAGACCCCTTTGGTATCATATGGAAATTCCACAGAATAGAATGGTATGTATTGATTCTTAGTCCTGTACTTAAAAGATTTACTCACATTAGCATTAACGGCTCCTCAGACTCAATATTGCTCACCATCTTAATGGCAAGCTATATAGGGAACATTATAGCCTAAATGGTCAGTTCTCAGTAATTTATAAAAGGGCATATCACTATGGAAAATATGCATTTATCTCCCAGAATTCTGTACAGGGTCTGTTTATGTAAGGGAGCAACAGTATGTACTGACACTAAAGAAATGCTGGCTGGCTACGTGAATACCAATGAAAGGTAAAATCTCTTCAGAATTATTTTGTCTTCCAGTCACAAAGGGGTAAGGAGGGCATTCTCTTATAATTTTGCTTAAAATGGAATGACTAATGCTATAGAAAGCAACAGTTTATCCCTCATTTTTAATTTTTGTTCTTGTTGCAGCTGTTTATTTTGCATTAGAACACTATCAAAATATACCCAGAGTAATATTCCATTGAAATTGGATAAGGTCTTTGTATCAGTCAGGAAATGCTACGTTATGTGTAAGCAAAAAAAAAAAAAAAAAAGATCTTGAAATTTCAGAGGCCCACAACATCAAAGGTTGATTTTTCACTCTCACTTCACGTCCACCATGGGATAACTGAGGACTCGGATGCATGTCATCTTCACTTCAGGGCCCGGCTTGATGAAGGGCACCCTCTCTGGAACACTGCTCCTCTCAAGGCAGAGGAAAGGAAATAATGTTGAAATACCGGCTGGCTTTTAATATTTCTGCTCCGAATTGATATGTGCCACTTCTGCTTACCTCTCATTAGCCAAAGCAAGTCACATGGCCAAAATGAATGTCAATAGGGTGGGGAAATGTGCTTCCACCTGAGGCTCACTGCAAAGCAAGGGCAAGGAATATTTTGACAACAAATATAATAGTTTACCACAGTTTTAGAGGGTAAAAGATCTAGATTACTCCAAGCATACTGAAGTAGTTTCTCCTATTGACCAAGTGTTTTCACTTTTTGAGCCTGATACATGCTGTTTCCTCTGTGTAGAAGCTCTTCTGCTCCCCCTCTTCAGAGAGCTTGTCTTTACTCAACTTCCATGTATCAGATTAGATGTTACTTCATCTTGGAAGCATTGCTTGACTCCTCTATGCCTATGCTCTTCCTGAAGATTTCCATAGTTCCCAGTCTCACAAAGCTCTTACTACTCTACAAAAAAGGCTTCCCCAATAGAAAGTAAGGTCATTGAAGGCAGAGTGTATCAGTTCACTTAACATACATTCTATCACATAGCAGGTGACCAATTTAACAAAATTTACATTATTGAGGCAGCTTCCTGCAGCCAATTACTGTCATTTTGTAAGGAAATATGTGGAAAAGTAAAACCAAAACTCCTTAAGTGAGCAATCTTGGATGTCCAAACCAGTTGAGAGTTCAATTGACTTAGTCCTATCTGACAAAGGGTAAAAAGGAAGGAAGATAAAGATCCTGAGATCATTCCAGGCAGAATGCTTCTTAATTTCTAAACAGATAGCTAGAAGGAAAGTTCTGAGGAGATACAAGAGTCTATGCCATCAGCAACATTTTTGGCACTCTTTAACTTAAATCAGGGTTTCTGTACCCTGATTCCACATCAAAATCATCTGGTAAGCTTTCAAAAAATATGAATACCAAAACTCTTCCCTGGGATGGGGCTGGGGCAATGGTAATTTAAAACAAATTTTAAATGTTTAGCTAGGGTTGAGGCTTGCTGATATAAACAGACACTGCATACTAGTCCTTTTTGTTTTCCCCCTAATGAACTCATATCTAGTAACAGTCAGTTTTAAACCTCATTCGGTCCCATAGGCAAATAAAGTCAAACCAGAGGAGATGCTTATGTTCCATGAATCTCTCAAATATCAACCTAAAACTGTCTGCTGACATGAGTCTGGTTAAAGTCCAAGAGACTAACCATTTCTGGCAACTGGATTTCATAAGAGAGAAGGAACATGAGGAGGAAGTCCTTCAGAATAGATCATGGCTGATATCCTTGCCCCAGAAGGGGAAGGTCACTGCCTCGTTGTCTGTGGTCATGTAGAGAGAACAGCATTGACAACATCCTGAGCATTTATGAGGATTTGGGAAACAGAAATTGTGAAGAAAGAATTTCAAAGCCTTGACTAAAGGTAGAACAGCATCCTTTGACAAATATATAGGTTGTAAGGTGTTTCTTTTCCCCTTCCACGTACACTATTTAATATAAACTCTATTGGAACAATATTTACCCTGATAAATATTTTCTTTACTGAATAATGTTTCCTCTTTTTTTCCTCTCTCAACAATTCTCTGTATGATGTTTTATCACAATGCAAAGTATCCAATCATTTCAAAACAAAAGTTTTGAACCAAAACTAAAGTTTTCATTCTGTAGTATATTGAATATAATGTCATATAATTCCAGCCAGGACCAAATATAAATAAATAGCTACTTTAATGGCTATAGCTAATGGAATTTACTATACAGTTACAATTAAAAAAAATATTTTTCTTCTCTTTACACTTTGAACTCTGGTGCATTTCAGAGGCACCTGGAAGCCATATTCAGCCCTCTAGTTGTCCTGAGCAGATATAATGGTTCTGAGGTTCAAGGTATTATAGCCAATATGGAAGCACATCTGCCTTCAGCATTGGGATCTTTACTCTCTGTCCAAGTTCCCCATTCCTTCTCCTTGATATGCCACAATATAGGCTTCTTTGTCTAGTTCTCTTGAAGGCAGGGTGTAGGGCAAAGCTAGGAAGATGGCATGAATGTGGAGGGCACAGGCAGAGTTAAATTTTCTTTATCTCTGTAAACATCTAAAGAGATATCAACCTCTGCTTCCAGTAAACAGGGCTCAGTGCCATTATTAAAAATCACCATTGTTGGTATACAGACTTTCCTGTAGTCCTTTGTTTGTACTTCATTTATTCAAAGTAATATTTTCCTTAGATTGTTTTATTACATCATTTTAGAAATTTTGGTGTTTTCTGTCCCAAAAGAAAACTTGTTTTCTGGTGTTTAACATGTGCATTTTGTGGTTCTATATTACCTCAGAACTCTTTAGTAATGGCAGAAAAAGGGAATTTTATGCAAGTGTATGGATGAGCTTATTTCTTTCCTGTGGCTGCTGTAACAAATTACTACAAACTTGGTGGCTTAAAACAACAGAAATTTAATTTCTTAGTTTTGGATGCTAAGAGATGGAATGTAAGGGGTCGTCAGGGCCACTCTCTCTCCAAAGGCTTTAGGGAAGACGGGTCGTTGCCTTTTCCAGCTTCTGGTGCTCCAGGATTTCCTTGGCTGGTGGCTCAGTCACTCTAGTCTCTGCCTCCTCTTCTTGTGGTCATCTCCGTGCTTGTTTCTCCTCTTCCGTCTCTTATAAAGACACTTGTTGGATTTGGGGCCCACCCAGATAATTCAAATGACCTCATCTTGACATCCTTAACTTAATTATATTTGCAAAGGCCTTTTTCCAAGTCGAGTCACATTCACCGTTTCTGCCGGGGATTAGGAGAGGTGCATATCTTTTGGAGGGGCCACCATTCAACCCACACAGGAACTCAAAGGATTTGAGGGGTAGCTTGTGAAAAAGGTTTGGAACAAACAGGTCCCTTGTTGGGTAGCCACAAAAGGAAATGAAACTTCACCATTTCTTCTTGCTGTCAGCAGGAGCATCCCGCTGATGAAAAACTGAGCATATTAAAAAGGAAAAATCATTGAAGCTGAAGGAAGTGAGTATCTTTATGCTAACAAAACCAAACAAAACAATGAAGAAACAAACCTTCCCTTGAGTTGGAGCAGGACTGCAAAATTTTACCATAAGGAACATTTTCTTTTGTTTCTTTCCACCATTCTTTCTACTATGAGACTCTAGAACAGGACTTGACAAGGAATGCTTCTGAAGGTATTACCAGTTTGCTTGGCCAGTTGGGCTAATATCCTTTACAGTATCATACATTATTACTTTTTTATTATTTTCTTTTTCTTTTTTTGGAGGCTATATATACTATATATCTTTTTTCATATATGCACTTTATATTTTTTTAATAAACTTTAGATTACATAAATGATACATTGAAAATATAGGGGGATGCCCATATACCCTGCCCCCTCCCCCACTTTTCCCCATTAACAACATCTTTCATTAATGTGATACATTTGTTACAATTGATGAACACATATTGAAGCATTGCTACTAACCATGGTCTATAGTTTACTTTATAGCTTATGCTTTGTACTACACAATTTTATAGATTTTGACAAAATGTACAATGGCTTGCATCCATCATTGCAATATCATGCAGAACAATTCCAATGCCCCCAAAATGCCACATGTTACACCTATCCTTTCCTCTCCCTCCCCTCAGAACCTCTGGTGACCTCTGTCTTTGTATCAATGTTACAAGTTCTTTCATTGCTAGAATAATAATGTCTACTTTAGTCCATAGTGGACTTTAGTTCCACCAAAGTAAGTTTGTTATTCTTGCCCTCTGTACTCCAATAACTTTTTTTTTTTTTTTTGAGGTACCAGGGCCTGAAGCTGGTACCTCGTATGTGGGAAGCTGGCACTCAACAATTGAACCCCCTTTTGTTTGTTCATCCCTCAATCTTGAGGATTTTAGGATGGTGATGGCCACTCTGTTTCTGATTGAGAGGGGGTACTTCTATTTTCAAGCCATGATGATATAGCTTTGAAGACTATGTCCTTCAAATTAAGGGAGGGTAGCAAAAGGAGAATAGACAAGTGGAGGGTAGCAAAACTGGCAGGGTAAAAGGCTGGGTTTGGAACCCCCTACCCCCAGCTGCAGAAAGTGGGTACAGTTGGGGCATGGAGTAATTTCTGAGAGATCCTTGGTTTCAGATTCAGATGGCACTAGAGAGGCTAAGAGTACAACTAAAGAGAAAATAGGAAAACTATATGATAAAATCATAAGATCCAATGGTCATCACAGAGTTACATCATTTGCCATCCGGCAAATACTTGGCTCATAAGCTCACCTGTTCTTATCCTATACTCAAGCATTTATCATGGACCAATCAAGTCATTCTTTGCTACTGATCAACTGAAGAGAAAATTATCCACTGCCCTGTCCCTTCCAAGCCACCTGCCATAGCACTGTTGTCATTCCTTCCAAAATCTCAAACTAAACCTGTAATTCCCCTGATATTCTTGTTCCGAAAGCATTTATCCCCCAACTCATACCTTCATACCTTCTGCTTCGAGTCATAGTGACCTTACCATTTCCTCAAATACATCTCAACCATTTACTATTTCATGACTTTGTATATGCAGTTTCCTTTTTTTCAAATTCTCTTCAACTTCTTACCTAATAGTGAACTTTTTTCTTTCCATCCTTCAAAATATTTAGTCCCTTTCTTTGATATATTCCTGAATTCCACCAAAGTGAGTTTGCTATTCTTGCCTTCTATACTCCCATAACTTTTTTTTTTTTTTTTTTGAGGTACCGGGGGCTGAACCTGGGACCTTGTATATAGGAAGCCAGCACTCAACCACTGAGCCACATTAGCTCCCGAGTTGTTTTTTTGTTTGTTTCCTTGTTGTTTGTCTGTTTTTAGGGGGCACTGGGAACCAAACCTGGGGCCTCCCATGTGGGAGGCAGGCGCTCAACTGCTCGAGCCACATCTGCTACCAATCCTGTAACATTTTGTATTTCTCACCCTTAAAATTCATTGAATTTTAATTAGTGTTTTTATGTTTCTGTCCTTATTAGACTTCATGCCACCTGAAAGTAGAAATCATCTTTTTTTTATTTGCCCTACTGCGAGTAAATTTCTGGCCGGTTTTATATATTTAATGAAATATTGTTGATTGAATAATTGAATGTCAACCTAGTTTTCTGGCCATCCTGTCATAATCTCCAAGAAAGGAGAGGCCTTCAGATTCAATGTTTTATCTTTCTTTCTATTGAGAGGTTTATGATTTGAGATTAATGGGCACAGTGTATGACCTGGCTTCACTTGAAATATTAAATTGAGGTTTATATTTTTGCTTGTTCATCTGACTTTAGACTAACATGTATATTGGTGATTCTAACTGTAAATTAAAGTCTTTTGCTATTTAGGGAAGCTGAGATTAATCTGAATTCCTGTGTTTTAAGAAGAATTTCCATATTCATTATTTGAATTACATGTAATTCTGTTTATTTTAACATTTTTCAAGATACAGTTCTGAATCTCATTGACTAAATGTCCATTTTCAACCCTATCTCATTGCATAATATTCACAGGAGCATTTTGTTTAAAAATGCACAAAGGTATCTTATTAAATAATGTCACAAACATGAAGTTCATTATTATGCAAATGCCATCCTTGGAACAGATTTGTTAATTGCAACTCATTTGCATAATTAATGAACTCCCAAATGAATTATGTCTTTGCAGATTTGTGCAGCATTGTTTTAAAATAAATTATAAAATACATGTCAAAGGAAGAGTGCTTTCTGGGTTCCCATAGCATTGTTTGAAAATTAATTACCAAATGCTTGTCAAATTAAAATGAGTTTGTAGTTTTTACAATGTTATTTTAAAATTAATCACAAAATAAAATGTCACTGCATTAAAGTAAACAACTTGTTATTTTCTCTAAAAAGAACCAGAGAAAATAGCATTTTAGCTTCAATTACATTGTTTGGTATAGTGATTGTAGTGTTTTATTCATTTTGTTTTTACACTGTGACTTCACAAAGTTGGTAGTTGTTAGCATGTTAATGTTTTGGTAAATTGAGATTTAATTTAATTTTATTATGTAGCTTATTTCATACTGTTGATGATTAATGTATTGCATATGAACCCAGTATGGGTTTGTTCATGATAAATTGGTGCTAAAAAACATTCAAGGTCACTTAAATTTGTTGTATAAACAGTATTCTTAAGGTTTATTTTATTGGTGTTTTCACTGCTGCTTGTTAAAATGATTAAAAACATATAGCTTGGATGTCTTTCCGCCTACTTTGCCTAATAGAGTAGCATATTTCCTTTCTTTGGCACAGCAAATGCTTTTGGTTACCTACACTACTTTTTCACTCTGGAAATTCTCTGTCCTTTCACAAAACCCTTAGCTACTCCCTAGTCCTGAACTTGCCAGTCTACAGAGCACCCCATTCAATCAGAAATCATGTGAGAAACATCACCGTACCTAACAAGATGATTTGGCCAAAATGACTTTTCAAAATAATAGATTGGTTAAGGAATTTTCAGGAATTTAATGCTGCCCACCCAAAACCTTTGCAAAACACTAAAAAATAACAACTTTGGCCTAGTATTATGAGAATATCTAACAGTGAGAAGGCAGCACACTTAAAAGTATAAGTTCCATTTATTTTTAACAATTGTATCCCCTCTTTGCTCTTCTCTTCACCTGCCAAACCTCCAAACCTAACCAAATATTTGTGGTTTATATTCTATTTTGTCGGATTTTGACCATGGAATGTAAATCCGTGGGGGAAGGCCTTTGTTTAACTTGATTGCAACTATGCAAATTGACACCTACCAGACAATTCTTAAGTAAATGATAAACCATTTTGCTTCTGTTTTCTATTCTGTAGATAGCTGCCTTCCTAAGCCCCTTGAGCTATTCCATGTCACTCTTTCTTTAAACTGATAAACATTGAAGCCCTTTTTGAAGCGATAATATTTCTTCCACTATATACCTGGTGAGTGAAACAAGAGTCCAAGAGTCTCATGCAGATACATGGGTTTGATTTTTTCCATTTCCTATTTCAGTTCTGGCACAGATATTACTCAAACTTAGAACATATTTTTTGCAATAAAATAAAATATAACTATTATTGTCTAAGCTATGATGCTATCCTGCACATGTTCCTTTGTTTAAATACCTTGGGATGCTTCAGCTCAACACCATTCTATGGAATTCTATATTATTAAGCTTACAAGTGCAGGGCAATGAAACATGCCAAATAGAAAAACTATCTAATGACTACATTTTTAGTTGACCAATAGCCTCACTACTGAAAGCATAAGTTAATTTGTATAGATGCTGGATCTCTCATTATGAATATCCCTTACTCTGAATTAAAACAAGTGATTTACATGACAGAATTTGACCCACAGTTTGTGTTCTTCAATGAACTACAGATTGTAAAACAATTGCAGACATTCCAGTCTTTGGAAAAGTTTCACATTGAAGAGAAAAAGAGTGGCCAAAGCCACAATTCTTGTCTATTAAATGTCAACCATTTGTGAAATCTCATGAGTTGCTGATATACTGTTTGTTGACCCACTCTTCACAGCCGCCCCCATTTCAGACTGCATTCATCTCCATATTTCATAATAAAAAGTCCAGAAACTGTAGGTAGGATGGCTGTTTATGAAATAGATCATAATCCAAATTTTCTGTATTAAAGTCATGGCTTCCTAACTTAGTTTTGATGTCAATTTACACAGGATGCCATATGTATTAGATTTAGAGACGAAAGTGGGGTTTTCCTTTGAAATTCTTTTGGAGGCCTTTCTAGGTCTTTCAAATAAGGGACTCTGTTGTTTTTTTCTGGAGCCTTTGCCAAGCAGCTTTGTTATCTGGATCAAAGTTCAGTGATCATAAAACCCAAATCTATACTCTTTTTTCCCAAGGACCAACCCAGGAGAAAGAGATCCAATAGTACTTTGTAAACCCAACTATCCTTGAAGCCACAATCTTTGAAATGTTAGTTTCCAATGATTTCTGTGTTATTTATCTAAAATATATTTCTTTCTTATCCCTTTTCTGGTGGTGTTTCCAGGCATTAAATATACGCTGTTTCAAATTTATAAGTTAAATATATATTTCAACCTAAAGTTGGAAAAGCTTCCATTTCTCCACAAATAAGTGCTAAGAACCATGTTTCTGTATTGTCATTGGACATAAATAGACCATGTTCTTCAGAAATACTTTTGGAAAGTATCTTATTTCTAAAAATAGAAATGATTCTTCCTTGCAGGACATTTAAACAATATTGCATATATTTAAGTGACTAGACACTTCTCTTTCATGGAGGGAAATTTAAAAATTGCTCAATATTATGTGGGTAAAATAATTGAGTTGTATTTTTCACTTACTCAATTAGATGTTTAGGTTGTATCGGCATACAGCCAGAAAGCATAATAGGCATTCTGTGCCTAGAATTTCATTTTAAGTGTTTATTGTCTGATTTGTGTGAGTATTTGTCTTCCTTTATGAACCTTAACTTGTGATTGAAAGATTCATAGATATATTGAATATTCATGCATATAATTTGAGGTCTTTCTTCCCTAGAGTTCCAGTTGAAACACATTGTTGATGTATGTCCACTGTGACATGATATGACACTCTTTTGCAGTTATTTTTAATTAGAAATAAAATATTAATCCATTTGAGTGTGTGTGTAGAATGTATTTGGAAGAGGAGGGAACTGGGAGAGGTATACAGCAACAGAATTTTAATTAATTTGGAGAAGTCACTTTAACTTGAAGGACAGAAAAGGTCTATCTCTAATAACCTTTGTGATCTAGTGGAGGGAATTCACAATGACTACAACTTACAGAGAAGGAGTGAAATACCTTTATGGTTTGGTTCCTGTTACCAACCCAAAATGGATAAAGGGTTATTTTCTACAGGACTTGAAAAGTGAGAAGTTGAACTTGGAACTCTCATTTGGATTACACGACCTCTGCTGCCTGTTAGGGATATCACTTTGTGCTGTGTTTCAGTGAAGAATTTAAAGCACCTAAAGAAGTTATATGTTGGTTGGATCCCTGTCAGGCAATTTCAGGTTACCTTCTGAGGAGAGGTCTAATTCTTGGAATTTTAAGAATTTTCCATGGCTTCTCTGATGAGACTCAATCAGGATGGGTCTTAATCCTATAAACAGAATAAATACATTGGTCTATGCTGCCTGACGTGTACTCTCCCCTTTGTTTGTGTCCAAATTTCCTCTTCTTATTAGGACACCAGTCATATTGGAAGAAGGACCCACTCTCCTCCAGTATTGGCCCTGTGTGCAAATAAACTCACATTCGGAGGTACTAGGGACTATGACTTCAACATTTCTTTTTGGGGGCCTCAATTTATCCTTAACAATACCTAAATGGGAAATTATGGGGTTAGGTCTGATAGTTCTCTCTTATGAAGGAAGACCCAAGCATTCTCATTGCCTTCCTATACCTACAAAGCCACATAACCTACTTACCTTCTCGTATAGAGAATAAATTTAAAAATAAATGTTAAGAAATTCCTTCTCTGCCCTTCAAGTTAAAGTGACTTCTCCAAATCAATTAAAATTCTGTTGCTGTATACTATAGATGGTATGTATGGTAACAGATTAAAACATAAAAAAAAAAAAAAAAAAAAAAAAAAAAAAAAAAAAAATCCATGGAAGTACACTACACAAACAGGGTACCCTGTTAAACCATGGACTTTAATTAATAGTAAATTATAAAAATGTGCTATCATCAATTCTAACAAATGTTCCACACCAATGCAAGGTGTTGGTGGTGGGGTGCTATATAGGACTCCTATATTTTATACATGATTATTCTGTATACCCACAACTACTCTGATAAAGGAAAATAAAGTTTAATAGAAAAAAAAAACACCTTTTTTAAAATTCATGTAAAAAATGCTACTAAAAGTCACAGGACTAGAGAGCAATGCAGCCTCATACTAGGGAGCTTTAACCTGACTGCTGAATTGAGAGATTAAAAAAATACCTTTGTAATCTTATCACAATTCATCTATTAAGACTTAGTTTCACGGGCAAAAAGAATCCATGTATAACAGTTATGTAAATTTCTCATTCCCTTTGTCTAAAGGATATTTTTCACTAGGAATATTTGCAGTTATATATAAATATAACAAAAAACCACAAACACTTAATCAGATACCTCCCCACCCCATCCCCATTAGTATGTGAGTAATGAAAGCAAGATTTCCAATTTAGTCACATGGCCAGGGTTCAACATACTGTACTTTATTTTAATTCACAGAAGAAAATGCAAGCTTCTTTA
>JAQZBX010010750.1:13968-43929 GCA_029593785.1 Cabassous unicinctus
CACACCCGCTTCCCTAATATTATGTCTTAGCATGTATGTGTGGGCATGGGAAGTTTAATAGATACTAATGGAGGGAAAAGGGAAGGTAGGGAGGGAGGGAGGGAGGAAGGAAATGGAGAAGAGAAAGATTGTTCCTGGAATCTCATGCACAAAAACTTTTCTTGAAAATTGTACAATTATCTATTGAGCACATGCTGTGTGCTGGATATTTTAATAAACTCTGTGGCATAAACAGAGCAAAGTCAAAGAGAAATTTTACTCTTATGGACTAGTAGGGACATTTTTAAAATGTGCATTAGTTACTAAAATACGAGTTAGAAAGTTCCAGGCATCAACAGAGAGGTGCTGATAAAGTTCTATGGCAGTTTAGAGGGGAGAGACATTTCTTATAGCTAAGTTATCAGACAGCACCTCACAGAAGACAGTTGGCCTTCAAGCTGAACCTTCCAAGATATGAATTTGTGAAAAGGAGAGAGTAACCTAGAGGCAGAGCCAGGAAAGGAGCCTTACTAGTCAGTAAGAGAGATGAAAAGTGGGAAAGTCATTTCAGAGTTTACTGCAATAGTCTAATAGGAGACCATAAGGACCCAGATATTTGTTAATTGATTGACTTTAAAATTATAATTGACCACATCTATTTTCTTGCTCATCTATATCTATTATACTTTATTTTATTATAATGTTTGAATCATCAAATGATAATACAACATGGGAGTTTTTTTAATATTTAAAATTTAGTATTTACATCCTACTTGGAGTTTTCTTGCTTTGCTGTTTTGGGTCATCAGATCTTTTGAGTTCACATTCTTTCATCAAATTTAAATATGTTCACTAATGTTTATTATTATTAATTATAACGATGATAACTTTTTTACATGAATTTCCTTAGACAGTGGTCATGCTCAGTTTTCTCTATCTTCAACTTGTTTGCTGAAGTCCCTATTGCCTTGCATTCCCAGCAGCCTACTCTACTTCCCCCAACCATAAGGCTTAGTATAATGATACTAATATAACGATTTATTTTGTAGCTGTACTAGGTATGGTGAGTTATTTGTGTAAATATAATCAGAATAACACAACACTTAAATATAAAATTCTGCTAGAATTGCATTCCAGCCAACCCATGCTCTGCCTCTGGCAGTGGCACTACAGACAATTGTTGGAGAGTACCCAATTCTTCTCTCTGAGGTCAACTTCAAAAGGTTAAGAAAGTACTTGCAATAAAATAGTTTGCCATAATATATTTTCTTTACTAAGGGTTCTGTGTGTAGTGCATGAATGGTGGTATGAGGAAGTGCTTTTTTATTTGTTTGTTTTTGGCTTCATGCTAAAACCTTTGCCAGTCTCAGGATAGTTATGTCCCCATCTGCCTATGTCCACAGTGGCAGGACATCGGACATCCAGAGGCAAAGGGGGAGGGATTGAGTCATTGGCTGGGCAGAGGTTTGCGGGGTGCTCATTACCTGGGTCCCTTCGGCCTCCTGCTGGGGCCTCCTCCACTCTACACAATAGCCCTAGGAAGGCCAAGGGGAGAAAGAGGGGAGGAAAGCCTCAGATTCCCCACTCTTGCTGTTCATTCATTCTTTAATTTAAAAAATACACATTGATCACCTGCTATTTGCTAGGGACACAGTAGAAGTTATACTTCTGTCAAGACTCTTGACTGCATGCAGTTTTTAATATTCTGGGATTACAAACATGAATTTTATCATTCAATGAGTTATTGTATCATTCTAATTGTGACACATGCTATGAGGGAAAAGCACAGGGGGCTTTGAGGGGGTATAGCTAGGGAAGCAAGCCAATTTTATTTAAAGCGTAATAATTAGCATCAGAATAAATGATAAAAATCCATTTCTCAGGACAACAGTGGTAAATATAATATCACAAAAACAGCAAAGAATTTAAAAACCTTTTGGCTACATGATAAGTTGTGCACAAAATTTTGTTGTAATGATGACAAGGAATCTCTGGAATTTTCCTCCTATAAGCTTTTAATAATACACATTCCCTAAAATGTAGGAAATATCAACTGAAATCTTATGCACCTGTGCAGCTAGTCAATTATTCACAAGGCATCATGTATCTGATAAATATTTTCTCTACTTAATTCTGTTAGACAGTCAATTTGTAATGCCAAACAAAATGTGCACAGCAATCTTAAATGTAGCATTGCAGATATTCACTTAATGTCCATTGATTTGCTTATTGTGGGCATTTAGAAAAATCAGATGTGTACACACATCATATTAGCACATATCCATCTGTCATCTAGAATTGCCAATAAATATATTGCTTAAATAGCAGTGGTTAAGAATAGAGACCCTGATAACAAGAGAATCTGGAGTACATCATGTGTGGAGTACATCATTGTGGGGAATTTATGTAACCCCAGAAAATCATGTTTTTAAAATTAATCTATACACCTGTAGGTGTAAATCTTTTGATAAGATTCCTTGAGTTAAGGCATGGCCCAGGGTGGGTCTTAATCCTCTTACTGGAGTCCCTTATAAAAGAATGAAATACAGACAAAGAGAGAGAAAGCTGTGGAAGCAACAATCTGACAGCAAGGAAACCTGGAAGAAAAGGGAGAGACCAGAAAACACCGCCATGTGCCCTGCCATGTGACAGAGGAGTCCAGGATTGCTGGCAGCTGGTCTTCAGGAAGAAAGCATTGCCTGATGATGTCTTGATTTGGACATTTTTCTCAGCCTCAAACCACAATCTTATAAGCTAATAAATTCCCATTCAACAGCCTAGCAAACTAAAATAATCATATAAATGATCACAGAACCACACAAGATGACTACCAGACCAAATACAAAATACAAAATGGCTAGAGCAACCCTTCATTATTTGTTCATATGTTCCATTTCTAAGGATTCTGGATGTAATTTTTATTGTATAAATTCTTTCCAAATAAATGAAAAAAGGGGGAGTTAGTAAATGTACACCACTGGAAGTAAATTAATCCTAGAAAATAAAACCCAGGTTCTGGGACCCCCTCTTAGTCACCCCTTGGGAGCAAAGGCTAATTTCACAAATGTCTTAGTCAAGATTATTCAGTTACATTGCTGGAAAAGGAGAATCCAGATATATTATTTTTGCAGGATGATGTCAGTATCTGACGTGTCAGCCTCCAGTCATGAACCAGAAACTCTTGTTCCTCATGAGAGTGTTCCTGAATTCCAAGCACCTCTAGTTGTTATTCCTTTCTTAGGCTGCATTTCTCTTGTGAGAGAGGCCCTGGCTGAGTCAGAAAGGAAAGTTCCTGTCTCAATTAGGGTCTCTAGGATGATGAGTGTAGAGGTCACAGAAGTTTTTGGAAGTCCCCTGTTCTTGCTACGCCTACTGTTACTACCAGAAACAACAAAAAATAGGACAAGAAACCCTTTCTCGAAAGCATCCATAATCCTTGGGTTTCTCCAGATGGAAATAAGTGTGCTGCTCTTTTAGCTTTTAGGATAAATAAAACAAAGGGAAAAATAAGGTACCGTCAGAAAAAGAAAAAGATTCTGGTTTTACAACACTCTTTCTATTGTCACCAAAAATGACAATAATGTATTATATTTATGTAGTGCTTTTCACACTTTAAGGACTTTCATTACCATATATTATCTCATTTCTATTCTGAGAGGGCTAGAGGTGGTCACATAACCATCCTATATTTGCTATCTTCCTTGATATTAGAACACTAATCTCCATATTCTTTGCAGAGTAAAAGCCTTCTTATCTGATGATATCTGGACTCATAACTACTTATTTAATTTTAAAAATGGGTTAAAGATGGGAATCATGAAAAATGACACCCACATATCTTAACATTTTAATTTAACTTAAAAATTTCATGCATTAATTTACCAAACTTCAGGTGTAAGGCCAAAGTCATTTCTTTGGTACGGGGTCACTGGCTGGACATGTGAATTGACCTTTTGCACAAACTCATTACGGATCCTCCACACATGCCAGTTATTTAATTTTATTTTGTATATGTGCAATAAGAAGTTAAAGAAATGGACGAAATCATTCAAAGCGAAATCCATCTAGATTTTTCTGATTTTTCTAGTCCCTTTTGTTTCTTCATCTTTAAAAAAATCAATTCTCAAAACTTTCCAATCCTTACTTAGTTTTCATAGAAGTGAAGCAGGCTTCATATAGGGATAGACAGATCTGGAACCTGGCAATAAGTCTACGTGGACACTGATACCCCCCAAGATGGCTGTCGGAAGATCCTTGCCAGATTTCCGCCATGCAGAATGAGATTCCCAATTCCCAAGAGATTCTGTGGATATTATCCCGGGACATTATCATTGGACCCACCCAGGGGATTGATGGGTGGGGTTATCAATCAAAACAGCAAACACCTGGGACTCCTTTCATGCCATTAGCAAAGGGGTGGAATAATTTACAGTTTAAAAGGCAGGTGCAAAGGTCAAATGGCCCCTTCCGCTCCTGTTCCTGACCCCTGCCGCCCCCTGCTCCTGCTGCTGTGCTTGGAGCCCTCCTGGCTTCTGCACCCTGCTCTTGCCATGTCCCCCCTGCACGGATCAACACACAAGTAAAACCTGGGCATTTATAATCTATAATGGGAAATTGTAGTCTATAAATCAGCCCTCTGTATCACTTTTCAGCCCCTTACCCTCTACCCAGGACCCGTGATCTGTTATTTTCTCCCATTTCTCTTCTCTCCCTATCTGAATAAATTGCTGGCCTCACTCACCTGACATGCTCTGAAATTCATTTCTGCAGCAAAAGCAAGAACCTAGACTAAATGAGGTAACAGAAGTAATAACTCTTTTACAATCATGTTTCATTATTTAAATTCAATTAACTTTTATAACCACAAAATGTGAACAAGTAGTATAAACAGGTTTGAGAAAAAACACAATTGATTAGTTGTAAGAATAAAACTCAGTGTGTAGCAGCAGAGGTGTGTGCTTCTCCTTAAGAATATCATACTTAAACAAGCATCTGGATACATGGGGAAAGAGCCTGGAGAGAGTCTGCAAATCCAGCAAGTTGGTCAAGAGAAGGTCTATTAAGAGAATATTCATGGCAGTTATATTTCCGAAATCTTCCCAAGAGTTACTGCAGCATGTAACTTAAAGCTAAATTTGTTATTTTTTTTTTGCTAAATTTGTTTTAAAATTATTTTATATTTCTACATTGAATATATTATTTTCAAAACAGAACTTTTCAGGACTAGTGAACCTGCTCAGCACTATCCAATGCTCCTATTCATTCAAAGACAATCAGCAACTCCTCTGGCCACAAGGAAATGGACCCTCACCTATGTGGCATTATTTTAAGAGCTTCAAGATTACTGTGCATTCCACCCATATATATTCCTTACATATGGCATTTTTCTACCTTGGGAGCTTATTTATTTAGACAGTGGTCCTCAAATTTAGGGTGCATAAGAATTGCCTGATAAGTCTGTTAAAAATTCAGATCAGAGGCTCTGTTTGGAGATTCTGCTTGTGTAATACTGGGGGTGGGAAGGAGGAATCTCCTTCTTTAACAAGCATCTCTGTGATCCAGACACTACTCGAAGGCATTACCTTGACAAACACTGCGCTAAAACTTTAAGCACTATTCAAAGTTCCATCATCAAGGATCACTCCCACCCCCTTTCTTTTCACTCCAGCCAGCCTGGACTTCCCTTTGGTTCCTGGAACAAATTATGGTCTTCCTCTCCTCAGGACCTTTACATACCCAGTTCTTCCTCCAGAAATGATTTTCCCCAACTTTTTGGACCAACACCAACTTCCCCTTCAAGTTTAAACATCATTTACCCAGGGGAAATCCTTGACTCTGTAGACTAAGTTAGCAACTCTTGCCATATACCCCATTGTTCCCTTTACCTCTCCTTTTCAAACATGTACTAGTCTTAGACAGTGTCTCTCTCATCTCACTTCCCCCCATTTCAAAATCATGGGCTCCAAGCAGGAAGAAACCATGTTTACTTTAGTCACCACGGAATCCCCTACACTTCTCGCAGTGCTGGACAGAGGGACTACACAGCATTATTAAATGAGTGAATAAATGAAAGAATGTTAACATGCAAATCTCCTCATGACAGACAATACTGCCTATAATTTATAATATAAAAGGTGCCTCTTAGACCCATTTTAAAAAATAGCGTTTTATAGGAGGAGGACATTTATTTTGGGAGACAAAAAGTAGGAGGTGAGATCAACAGGCAACACAAATTGTTCACTCCTTACTTTGGTCTAGAACTGGCCTGAGATAAAATACTACTGCCTATGTTTAGCTGGGATGTAAAAAACTTTCCATTTAGTGCTCATTTATCCATTCATTGATGGTTATTGATCCTTAGCAGAAGTTCTTACCGTTAAGAATGATTAAACACCAACCAAATCAGGAGATAGGTTCATAGAAATTATCCTTGGAGAGCTTGGGGAAAAAAAACTGAGCCAGCTTTTCTAGGGTACTTAATTACAGGTTAGTTCCCTTACTAGGCCTTTGCTATTAGATGTTGAGGCATTCAGTTGTGGCTATTATCATGTGCTTTCAGGATAGCAAAAATGAATTCAGAAAAAATGTTTTAAGTGCCTCCATGAAGCCATTCAATAAGCATTAAATAAACATCTACTGAGTGCTAAGGCACCAAAGATTTTTTTAAAAATGAATAAAACAAAGGCCCTTTCCCTCCCAAAAAAACTTTTAATCTAGTTGGTGATGGTATCAGTTAGGTTTACTCTAAAAAAACCTATGTGCCAACCAACCACAAGCCTCAGTGGCATACAATAAACATTTATTTCACTCATATGCCTGAAGGTCATCTGAAGGTAAGTTAATCAAGACTGGTCTTGGCTGGTTTGCCTTGGCTCTGTTTCATGTGTGTCATCCTCAGCCAGGGAGCAGCAGGCTCACCCTGGACCTGCCATTTTCATGACAATGACTGAAGCACAGGAGAATAAGCCCAACCACAGAACTGTTTTTTTCAGGTCTCTGTTTGCATCATGTCAACTGATAGCCCATTGGCCAAAGCAAGTCACAGCCTGAACGCAGACTTAAGAGGCAAGGAAAATACTTTAAATCTTGACAGGAAAACTGGAAAATTGCATAGCAAAGGTTGTGGATAAGAGGAGGAGAAAAGAGTTGAGAGCATCAATGCAATTTGTTATAGTAATACAAACAAGGAAACAAAAGATGACCCAACTCAATAAACCCTGAGGGGTGTGAGAATCAAGAAAATCAAGCTCATTTTCTTTTTTTAAATATATTTTTTATTTTTTCTAAAAGATACTTAGATTACATAAAATGTTACATAAAAAAATGTCAGGGATTCCCATATGCCCACTCCCCACACTCCCACTTTTCCCCACATTAACAACTTCTTTCATTAGTGTGGTACATTCATGGCAATTGATGAACACATTTTGGAGCACTGCTACTAAGCATGGATTATAGTTTACATTGTAGTTTACATTGTCTCTCACTCAATTCTGTAGGTTATGGCAGGATATATAATGGCCTGTATCTGCCATTGCAATGTCATTCAGGACAATTCCAAGTCCCAAAAATGCCCCCATATTACACCTCTTTTTCCCTCTCCCTGCCTTCAGCACCTCCAGTGGCCACTGTCTCCACTTCAATGATATAATTCCATCTACTGCTAGAATCACAATAAGTCTTTAATAGAATACCAGTAAGTGCACTCTAGTCCATATTTTATTCTCCAATTCTGAGGATTATGGGATGGTGATGCCCACTCCACCTCTAATTGAGAGGGGGCTTTAATCCCATATGGCTGATGGATGGAACTCTCTTGCTTGCCGTTGTAGAATCTCTTGGTTCCTTGGTATGGTGGCTATCCATCCTCATCTCCTTGTTAGTTGTCCTAGGTGAGTACAATGAACTGGAGAGTAGGTTTTGCAACTCCACTGAGGCTCAGGGCCCAGCTGGCACATGGACAGCCCAAAGATTCAAGTCTCTTGGACGTACACCTACCAACTCCAGCACTAACTATAGATTCAAATAGAAGGGACAGAAGAGGCATGTGTAGAGAAATCACAACTGAGTCAAACTCTGTCACACTTGGGAGCACAAACTCCAAAGTAGGGCCCACTAGCAAGGCACCAAACTCTAGAGCTATCTGCCATGACCGTAGGATCTGCATATCTCCAGAGCCCTCAGGAGCCCTGCTATTTGGGGTAGTATCTACTTTGGCAGTCTATGAGATCCTGCTGATACATGCATAAGTGTTACCTCTGGAAGACCTCCCGACTCACTTTGAAGTCTCTTAGCCATATAAGCTCATTTGTCTTTACCTTTTTCCCCTTTTATTCAAGGTCTTTTTCCTGTTTCATTGCTAGTTGGTGCTTGGTAGTAATCCCTCAGTGCCAAGGAGACTTATCCCCGGGAGTCATGTCCTATGCTGGGGGGAAAGTAATGCATTTATATGCTGGGTTTGGCTTAGAGAGAGGCCACATTTGAGCAACACGGAGGCTCTCAGGAGGTAACTCTTAGGCACCCTACAACACTAGGCTAAGTTTCAATTTCAAGAGCAAAGGCTCATAAGCATAGTCATCGATATCAATGGCCCATCAATGGACCATCCTCCTTCAAATAGTCATTGTCCCCGTACTTGGGGGATTGTTGCTGTTCCATTAGAGAATGTGGTAGAGCTCCCCAGGATGGGAATTCAATATTCTTTTGGTTATTGTGTGAATCTCTACCCACTGTTACAATGCCCCATGAACATCTGAACACATTTATACTGTATATGTATGCCCAGGTGAACTTCCTCCTATGTATCCCCCATCACTGACACCCCACACCAATGATCCTCCCCTGACATAGTTGTAACCCTTCTGAACCCTTTTGAAGATCCAAAGCTTCTTCAAAAATGAAGCCAAGAATATTGCCAAATACAACTAATAGGAAAATGAAATAATAATGATAGGTTTAAGTATAAGAAATAAAATACATAATAATTTAGAGAAAATAAAACTAAAGTAAAATTTTAAAATTGGGATATTAAAAAATAATGAAAAATATTAAAAAAATATTTTTGATGTTTTGCCTTTCATCACTGTAATATTTCTTATCCTGTATGTACAGTGACATTTTCTTCCATTTCTTCCCCAGTGTTTTACTTTTTTTCATTTTTGTCTTCAAAG
This sequence comes from Cabassous unicinctus, assembly GCA_029593785.1. NCBI lineage: Eukaryota > Metazoa > Chordata > Mammalia > Cingulata > Chlamyphoridae > Cabassous > Cabassous unicinctus. Next base: position 23,118 of record JAQZBX010010750.1, read on the forward strand.
TTTTAGGTCACAGTAAAGTCACATATAGAATATAGGGGACTCCCCTATACCCAACATCTCCCCCCTTTCCCCCTTCCTGTATTAATAACTTTTTTATGTTTGGATGGTACATTTGTTACAACTGATGTACAAATATTGAAACATAGCTACTAACCATGGTCAATGGTTTACATTATGGTTTACATTTTAGACCACACACTTTTATAAATTTTTGATGAAATTTAACATGGTGTGTATCCATAATTGCAAGATCATGCAGAACACTTCCATTGCCCCCTAAATACCCCCTCTTCCATCTATTCTATTTCTCCCTCTCCCTCCCTTCGGGACCCACGGGGACCACCAGGCTTCACTTCTTGAGGGACAAGATTCATAGTTACTTGCAACAACACTGAGGGCTTGACACAATGTCTGCCCCCCCCCCATTAGGAACTGCCCATGCTCTCGAGAGACACCCACCTCTCTGAGAACATATCGGGCATCCCCAGGATGGGAGTCCAACTCCTTCCCACTCATGATGTGAGTCTCCACACATTGATACAACACACTATGACAAAATGATCACTTGCACATTCTCTAGAAGAATGCCCCAGGTACACCCTGTCCTGAATGCCCCCCATCCAACACCTCAAACCAGTAACTGTTTCTTGTCATTTTGCCAAAAAAGCTTCCCCAATATTGTAGTTTCAACCACACACCCACCAATTCCCAGTGTTCACCCACCTGCTCCCTCCTCCAACCCTCCCCCCCAGTTCCATGGACCATCCAACCCACCCTCCCCACCCTAACCCCTGTCAAACTTGCATTGCCCAACCCAATATTATCACTACACCCCTGTGATATCCCTTCACTGCACAACTACTCACTTCTACCTTATCATATATTTCACCTGTATGGGCATTGCAAGCTCATTTATTTTCATTCTCTATCTTTAGCTCAACTCTAGTTACTTATTTTAAACCTCAGTGGAAAATCACTATGATGGCCTAAACTTTTCTACTTGATCAAATTTAAGATTTATCTGAATGATCAAGAACTATCCATAAAGCCCTTGAATCTAACCTCCAAGTTTATGCAGCATTGGAAAATCAGCAAAGAGCAAAAGTTGCCATAGCTAAAAGTTCAATTTGGTAAGAGCTATGGAAGAAAAGGGCCCTAATGCTATTTTAAAGCTACTAGGTATTAGAATACCACAAGGAGGATGCTTTGAATGGTGTTTCCATTCTTTATTAAGATGCTTTGTGTAATTAGTAGTGTTTCAATCAGAATAAATGGTAACTTGGAATTCATCCAAATTAAAAGCCCAAATGAAAAAGGAACATTAGTGGTGAGTAGAATGTTAAAAGAGTAGAATTCCTCTAGCGCAGATGTATCTGTGGAAGTTTGCCCAATTTAAATAAAATCTATAGATTCCGTGTGGAGTAAGAGGCTGAACAAATAAGGAGGGAGTTGGGAGGAGGTAAACCCAAACAGACTTCCCCCTAGAAGGGCAATTCACTTCTAGTTTTATGAAAACTTTAAAAGTCAATCTAAATTCTGTATAGCATCATGAAAGCTGCATTGGCATCTTAAAAAGTAAAAGAGCAAATATATGCAAAATAAACCATTATCTATTTTTTTTTTTCTAGCTTGTTAGCTCTAGTAAGGGTAGATGCTAAAAAATAGAGTAACTTTTTCATATACTCTTATAACACTAGGACTATGGGTGCTGCCTTCAGTAGGGAAGCCTGTGAAAGCATTTCTAATGAATATTCAAGAGAAGGGCTAGGCCACATCACCTGGACCTAATATATCCAGGTTCCAGGGTATAATTTCTTGCTACTTGTGATGGTTTGGAGCTGTATGTACCCCAGAAAAACATGTTCTTAAATTTAATCCATTCCTATGGGTGTGAACCCATTGTAAGTAGGACCTTTTGATGAGGTTACTCCAGGTAAGAAGGTGTAGCCCACCTCAGTTGGGATGGGTCTTAACCCTATTACTGGTGTCCTTTATAAGTGGAGTGAAATTCAGAGAGAGAGAGAGAGAAAAAAGCTACAGAAGAAAGAAGCTGAAATCAACATCACTCGGAAGAGAATGGAGAAGCCAGGTGGCACCGTCATGTTCCTTGCCATGTGACAAACTAAGGACCAAGGATAGCCGGCAGCCAGCCCCAGAATGCCACAGCCTTCAGGGACAAAGCATGGCTTTGATGATGCCTTGCAATTTGGACTTTTCTTTTAGCCTCAAAATGGTAAGGTAATAAACTCCCATCTTTTTAAGCCAGCCTATTTCATGGTATTTGCTTGAGCAGCCTAGGAAACTAAGACACTACACTAACAGTGTCATCTTACTTCAGTGTCTGTTGATCACATAACAGTGATTCGGCATCAACCACACACAGCCACACTGCAACTAGGTAGTGAGGACTATTCTGAAGACATCCAAAATCAGTTAGCTGTAGCGACTAGGAGGAATTGAACATGGCAGCCATGGCCGACCAAAGAAACAAATAATCATGGACAAATAATATAGATAAATATAAATATAAATAATCTAAATCTAAATATAAAAACCCTATCAGCTCCTATACAACAGAGAAGATTCTGGTGTAGTGGGAAGAACAATGACCTGGAATCACATTCATATGCAAAAGAAAGAGAGAAAGAGAGGGAGAGAAAGAATGAAAGAGAGAGGGATGCAGGGAGGGAGGGAGGGAGGGAGGAAGGAAGGAAGGAAGGAAGGAAGGAAGGAAGGAAGGAAGGAAGGAAGGAAGGAAGGAAGGAAATCTCTAGCATTACCTCAAGCTATATGTAAAATACGTAAAAATACAAAACTGCTAGGGAGAAATAGAGGAGAAAGTGTTTGTGACCTTAGCTAATCAAAGATTTCCTACCTAGGAGAAAAACCAAAAATGTTTAAAAAGGCTTCATCAAAATTAAAACTGCCCTCAAAAGACATTGTTAGGAAAAGAGAAAAGCCATTGATTGTTAGCAAAACACATACCTGATAAAGGAATTGATCCAGAAAATATAAATAACTCTTAGAACTCAATAAAAAGAAGAAAAACAACATAATTTTTTAAAATGACAAAAGATTTGAAGAGACATTTCAAAAAAAGAGAAAGATACAGGACCAAATAAGCATGTGAAAAATTTCTGCAAGTTAAAACTAGAGTGAGATACCATTACACATCTACCATTTTAGCTAACACTTTAAAAAATGAAAATGGCAAGTGTTGGCAAGGAAGCAGAGCAACTAAAACATTCATATACTATTGGTAGGAATACAAATAGTACAGCAACTTTGGAAAATGGCTTATTGTTTCTTATAGTTACATATACACTTATCTTATGATTTAGCAATCCCACTTCAATATATTTGCCAAAGAGTAAAGAAAACTCTTTACTTTATATTTACCCAAAGACCTGTATGCAAATGCTTATAGCAGCTTTTTTCATAATAGGCCTGGAAACAACCCAAATATCCATCAATTGGTTAACAGACAAACTGTGGTATAGCCATAAAATAATAGCATTATTCAGCTATATCAAGAAGGAAACTACTGATAAATGCACCAGCATAGATTAATTTCACAATCATTATTCTCAGTGACAGAAGCCAGTCACAAAAGGCAACGTACTGTACAATTCCATTTATGTGAGATTCTGGGAAAGGCAAAATTACAGGGACAGAGAACATATTAGAGGTTGCCACTGGTTAGGATGAGGTGAGTGGATAAACTACAAAGGAGCATTAAAGAAATTCTGGGGTGATGGAAATGTTCTATATTTCAATTGTGGTAGTGGTTACACAACTATTTACATTTGTCAAAGCTCATCAAACTATATACTTGAAATTACAAATTTTCTGTATGTACATTATCCCTCAATAAACCTGACCTTGGAAGGAAGGAAGGGAGGGAGGGAGGGAGGGAGGTGGGGGCAGGGAGGGAGGAAGGGATCAACAATCTAACAAACAATGATGGCCTATACCAGGTGAGAAAATGGAAAGGTGTGAAGGAATGGATGGATTCGTGACATGTTTTGGAGGAGTGTTGACAGGGCTTGCTGGAAGTGAGGTGAAGGAAGAGAAGAATCAAGGATGACTGCCTTGTTTTTAGAATGAGTAACAGATTAAATAAGAAAATATTTGGAAAGAATTTAACACAGTGCCTGACAGACCATATGCATTCAATAAATGTTACCTATCATCATTTTTTATTAGTCTGGGTTGAAGTATGTTTAGTAAAGTGAGCCCTATATTAGGAAGGTTTAGCATGGCTCATTTGCATCTTAAAGTTAGTTTGATAAGTACAGTTTTACTTCCTTTATAACAAAATTTTGAAAAAGAACATATGAAATGCCTCTTCAGTTAATCCATTCATCCAACAGATATTCACTGAGTACCAGTCATCATGCTTCATGTTAGGGATATTCTCTAATGGTAAACAAGATGCCATCTCTAGTCTCAACAAGCTTGTAACATAGTAGGTGAGACTTACAGGTAAACATGGAATGACAATAGAAGGGACATTATCCAAGTAACTGAACTACCCCACTGGAGACTTGAGGACAGGAGTCAAGAAAGGTTTTACTAAGGAAATTCCAAATAAATTGAGGGGCCTAGAGGGACTTATGAGCAAATGGGAAATATGAGGCGGTGGGGTGTTGGGAAAAGGGAGGGAAGAACATTCTATGCAGAGGGTAGACTTTGTGTGAAAGCCCAGGAACAAAGGGGCCATGGTGCATTTCCAGTATTATTACAGTTGAGGATGGAAGACCCCTGGAGCATTTTGTGCAAGGGGTGAAGTTGAAGAAGCAAGCAGGGTCCAGGTCAAGGTGGGTTGGTAAACCATCAGAAAGGGTTCAGACTTTATCCTTAGAATGATGAGGAGCCATTCAAAGGTTTTAAGCAAGGGATGATCCATTGTGATTTGTGCTTCTGGAAAATTACTTTGGCTTCAGTATGGATGATTGGAGAAGGTGGGGACCAAATTGATGGAAGGAACAATATAGGTGGGAATGAAGAAAAGTGCAAGGATGCAATTGTTGTAAAAGTACATTATCCAGGGACTGATTGTGTATCAAGGCTTAAAGAGTATTAAGAATCTAGACTGATGCCTCTGTATTTTATGCATGATTGTTCTGTAAACCCACAACTTCTCTAATAAAGGGGAAAAAAGGATGATGCCTACATTTCTGACTTGGGCAACCTAGATGTATGCCCATTACATCTAGGAAATATAAGAAAAAGTAGGTTGGAAGGGAAGATGATGAATATATTTTATGGTCATACTGTACAAATCCAGACCTATAATATATCTAGCCCTTTTTCATTTTTTAAGGAAATGTTTCTTATACTCTGAAATGTAATTTTTATAACTTTTAAACTTTTATTTTACCCATTGTTTCCTTCCTCATTCTATTGGCACATTTTTATTCTCAACAATGGATACAAAGGAAATTAGAAGTAAAAACTGCTTCTCAAAAAATTGGTGGTTAATGGCTTATGTTTTCCTCTTTCTCTTTGTGCTTGTGAAAGAAAGCAGCCATATATCTGAGTTTTAAGTAGAACCAAGCTTTCTCCTCTCATAAATTGCCCTCTCTCTTCTTTAGACAGCAGTACCTATGACTTTGTTTCCTTTCTACCTAGATTTGCAAATATTGCAAATCATCTGTTTATATCATATTAATTGTTTTCTGTAATCTAGTACCATGTCCTTGTATCTTGAGGTCAGGGATGATGCTTAGTTATTTCAAAGTACACAACTACCTTAGAAACATCCTATGAATTATTTGTGTACTTAATCAATATTTGCTAAATGACTAAATAGTTCTTATGTTGGACTTGTTCATCTAAGAATTTGGCTTCAAAAGACATTCTACTTTTTTTATACTTTTTGTCAAATCCTTTAGTGCCTATCCACATTATGGAAACAGATGAGGAAATCTTATTCTGAAAATCAATATGTCATCTGTCTGACTTTATTCCATTCTTTCTCTTTCTATCCATTTAAACTTTGTCTTTTAAAAAATATATATAGTTAATGAGAAAAGACAATTTATCCTTCAAAATGCTTAGTCATCCATATGTTAGAAAACAAGTTGTAGGTGGCAAGTGTGTGTGAATGAATGGGTGTCCCTTTTGGGTGGTGAGACCACAACGTAGTTTCCCTGTTGCAAAAGCCCACCCATGAAACACATAAACTATGAAAACCAACCGTCAAACATCAGCTGCAAACAGTTAATGTGTTAAAGTGAAGCCACAATATGATATTACCAGAACTGGATAAGAGTGTTGCAACCAGAGATTGAATTGCGTTTTGACATTGGCTATCAACGTGAATTGTGGTTTAGTTCAATCTAATTCATTTCAGATTCACTCCACTTCAATGTTTGCATGATGCCCAAAAGATCCTCATTACTTATTATGCTATCTGATTAAGAAAACCGTGTTTTGTGATTTGGGTTTTAATAAAGGATGTAGTCTATTAATATTCCTGTTGTCTGAAAAAAATACCTATATCCTCTTCCCAAATGAAAGATAAAAAGCCAAAGAGAGGGCATTGAAACTACGTGTTCACTTTGAGTTACTACTAAATCTGATACAGCACTGGGAATATTTGCAATAGCAGGAAGAACATTGTTTTCTGAGCAAATCTGAATTCTTGACTCATGAAGGAATTCATTATGGTATTTGGAAAAAATGGAAAATACTTTTTAGAACTTCTATCAGTATTTGTTTTAGAAGGATAAGGTGGTCTAGGAATAAGAACCAATGAACACAATTGGTTGCAAAATGTCAATACCCCGTTTGCTTGGAATAATCTCTTTTTGATATCAGGCAATTTTCTCCTATCATCTTATCATTTGTATGCCCATAAACAGGAAAATAGCAGACATCAATAGGTGTACCTGGTCAATTACTCCCCTAGAAAGATGACCCTAGAGCAACAGAGCACATACATCCACAGAGAAAGAGAACCCGAGGGAAAGCTCTGGATCCATGCTCTGGATCTCTGATAACCCAAAATTTGGTTGTATTCCAAGGCCTACAGATTTTCTTTTGTGAAATTCGAGTGGCCTCCAAACAGTTCACATTTCTGGGATTTTTATTAAAATATCACCAGTGTGTCCACTAATACACTACGTTTTCTGCATTTGAGAAATTATATAATATGAACATGTGATTTAAAAAATTGACCAACAATTAAGTTAGAAAGAAATTCCTTTTCTTCCAAATTTTACATATGCAGTGGGACCCTGAAATTATGCCTGCCTGGAAGACATAAAGAGCTGGCCTATGGGTGGAAACTGTTTATGTTTTCCTCATTGGCAACAACACCAACAAGAATAAGAAAGACATGGAGGATTTGCTCTTTCTGTGAAATGAATTAGGTGATATCTAACTTGGTATCTAAAATATAAAATTTTAATTATTTTCCTTATAACAGCAATTATTCTCTAATAAAATAAAAATTCAGGTTTTTGAAAGTATAGTTTCTAAATGTCTCTGTGTCCAGGAAAAAAAAAAGTTGTTCAATATTTAGGTAAGCACAGAAAATATAGAAAAAAAAATTACCTGATTATTATGGGAGACAAGTGCTAATCGACAGCTCACCATATGGAATAAAATATTTTTTATTATGCTACCTGCATTTTATGGGCAGTTAAATCCTAAAATAATGACGTTTTGGATAAGTTATAAGAGTGAAGAAGACAGAAAGAGAAGAGAGAGAAGAAGAAAAAAATGAAAGCCACAAAATAGATCAGCCAACACACAAAAATCAGTGATGTCTATAAACACCAGTAATGAACAATCTAAAAATGATATTAAGAAGACAATTCCATTTAAAATAGCATAGAAAAGAATAAAAAACCTAGGAATAAACTTAACCAAGAAAGAGGAAACCTATATACTAAAAACTACAAAATATTGCTGAAAGAAATTAAAGAATACCTAAATAAGTAGAAAACACTCTGTGTTCATGGATTGGAAGATCTAGTATTGTTAAGATGTCAATCTTACCTAAAGCAATCTAAAAATTCAATGCAATCCTTATCAAAATTCCAGCAGCCTTTTTGCGGAAATGGAAAATATAATCCTCAAATTCATAAGGAATTGCAAGGGGCCCTGTTTTAGTTTGTCATAGGGCTGCCAATGCAAAGTACAGAAATCTGTTGGCTTTTATAATAGGGAATTTTGGAGGGTAAAGGCTTACAAATCCAAGGCTATGAAAAGTCCAACTCAAGGCACCATAAGAGGTGCTTTCTCACTAAAGCCAGCTGCCATGTGTTGAAGCAAGATGGTGGGTGAACTCTGCCTGGTCTCTCCTTCCTCTCCAGGCTTTCTCTTTCAGGCTCAGCTGCTCTGCTCTCTTCCCAACTTCAGCTATAAGCTATATAAGTGATCAGGCATGTAACAGTGCTGGCCTCCTCTTGAGCTGCTCTGTGACCCAGCCTCTTAGGAGCTTTGTGCTTAAGCATTCCTCTCTCACATTGCAGAATCAAATATACCAGCTCCCTTTTTTCTTCTGTCTGTCTGTTCCTTTTTTGTCCGTTTATATCAGGCCCAGCAAGGGCATGGGGACTCAACCTAAGTCACGCCTCACCAAAGTAGTCCAATCCAAAGCCCTAAAGCTATCTTATCAAGTAGTCTAATAAAAGGCCCTGAACTGAATTTAATGCAATCAAAGGGTATCACACCCAGAGGAATAGATTAGTTTACAAACATAATACTTTTCTTTTTGGGATTCAAAAAATAATCTCAAACTGCCAAGGGCTCACCAATAGCTAAAACAAATGTGAAAAAGAAGAGAGTTGGAGGACTCATACCCCCTGATTTCAAAACTAATTACAAAGCTATATTAATTAAAACAGTGTAGTATGGGTATAAGGATAGACATATGGACCAATGGAATAGAACTGAGAGTCCAGAAATAAGCCCAGACATCTATAGTCAGTTGATTTTCAGCAAGGGCATTCAGTCTATTTATTGGGGAAAGAATAGTCTCTTCAACAAGTAGTTCTGAGAAAATTGGATATCCACATGCAAAAGAATGAATTTGGACTTCTATCTCTCACTGTATACAAAGATTAATTCAAAATGGTTCAATGACTTAATATAAGAGCTAATACAATAAAATCTTAAAAGAAAACATAGGAAAATATCTTCATAACCTTGCATTAAGCAATGGATTCTTATATTTTATAATAAAAGCATGAACAATGAAAGAAAAAATAGATAAATTGAACTTCATCAAAACTAAAAAAAATTTTGTGCATCAAAGGATTTCATCAAGAAAGTAAAAAGAAAACCTACAGTATGGGAGAAAATACTTGGAAATCATATGTTTGCAAAGGTTTTAATATCCAGTATATATATAAAGAACTCCTGCAATTTGACAACAAAAAGATAAACAACCCAATTTAAAAAATGGGCAAAAGACTTGCATAGACATTTCTCCAAAGAAGATGTACAAATGGCTAATAAAGAACTCAACATCAGTAGCCATTAGAGAAAAGCATATCAAAAGTACAATGAGATAGCACTTCATACCCACTAGGGTGGGTATTATTTAAAAAACTGAAAATAACAAGTATTAACAAGAATTCAGAGGACTAGGAACCATCAGATATTGTTGATGGTTATTGGTATACACATTACTAAATGCTACAACCACTGTGAAAAACATTTTGGTGGCTCCTCAGAAAGGTTAGTTCCAATTCTAGGTATATATCCCAAAGAATTGAAAACAGGGACCTGAACAGATATTTGTACACCGAATTCATAGCAACATTATTCATAATAGCCTAAAGGTGGAAGAAACTCAAGTGTCCATCAATGGATGAATGGATAAACAAAATATGGAATATACATACAACGAAATACTATTCAGTCATATAAAGGAATGAACTTCTAATTACATGCTATAATATGGATGGACCTTTAAGACATCATATTGAGTGAAATAAGCCAAAAGGAAACTGGGGAGTTATTGTTTGATGGGTATGAAATTCTGTTAGGGATGATGAAAATGTTCTGAAAATAGATAGTGTTGAAACTTTCACAACATTCTCAAGATACTTAATGTCACAGAATTGTACACTTAATGGTTAAAATGATTTTTATGTTTTCTGTATTAGAACAGAATTTAAAAAAAAAACACAAAACTTAAAAAAGAGGAACACTGCTGTCTGAGGAACTTTGCCACCACTCTGTGTCCCAACTCAGCATCCCTTGAGGGTATAAAAAGCATCTCCTGTGAATGTGAATATATGTGCTCACACAGGAGCCTACCCTAGTCCTATGTGTAAGTGATAGGAAAGAAGACACAATTAAAAGGACTCTTTCAGCATAGAAATGGTCATAAAGCAGCAGATCTCATAAAAACTCAGCTACTCATTCTCACAAGAAAGGAATAGCCTACATTTAAATGCATTTTGACTTAAACTTGGTTTGATCATTTTCTATCTTTGAAATTCTTTGTTAAGGTGAAATCTTATACAAACATATATCTGAAACAGGTAAAAATGGAGTTTTAGTAATGGATAGGGAGATTGGTGGCCCAAAATCCCACCCATTAGCTACCTTTTTCCTTCCTTCCCTATGTGGTAGCTCCCCAGGGAAGTTTTGTGGAATTCCTGTGGAGCAGGAATTCAAAATGACTGAAATATTAAAAACTTAGGAGTCTCTATCATACAGATTGGAATTATTTCTTGTTTATATTAGACCTACTTTTCTTGACTCTCCAAATCCCTGACAAAATAGACAAAGTCTTGAAAATAATTAACATCTAATTAAACCTGGCAGAATGAACACATCTGTTTATTGTGTTCAAATCCTTAATACTACTAAAATGATAGTAAAATCTCCATCAGCCTCATCAATGTCATCACTCTCACCATCCACAAGGACAGATAGAAAAACAAGAGTGGTCGATAGCAAATGAGCAATGTCCACAAATATTGGGGAGATGGAAAGTTGACATCTGTAGGTACCAGGAAGTGAACTGAATAATATCACAGAGTCCCAAAAAGATTCAGGAATTGGAGGCACCAGTCATTAAAGGTAGGAGAAAAGAGTGGAGCTAAAAGCAAGAGGATTGTTTGAGTTAAGCAACCACCTCTCCCATATCCTTTCAGGAGACAGAAGAAAAATTTTAGAGAGGGCTCAGACTTAAAGACATCTTCTTAAAAAATAAAATTAAAAGAAGGTCTATATACTTTCTTCCTGCCCCTTTTCTCTATTTAGCTTCCAAAACACTGGAAATGAGTGATTTAACATAGGACAGAGGCAGAAAGAAACCCTAAAATGAGGGCTCAGTATTTTATATAACAGTGGCAAAATACTAGAGGCATGAATTAGTTAATAGTATGCATAGTCTTATTATTGTTATTAATATTGTTATGGCTAGCAAGTAGCTAGTCCAGACTGCAACAGAGAATGAGGGCTTCTAGAAGGGCTCCTCCAGGAAAGCTCCTTATTCTCATTAGCTGTATAGCATTTTTTTAAAATTATGTATATATGTGACTATGATAAAAGTAAATTTTCATTCAAATAATGTATATTCATTCCATGCTTGATTGCCATTCAAATAGAGAGGAACAGAAACATGGCTTTTGAAGAATAGTATATTTCATAAAATATTTTTTCTTGTCCTTTCAAAAATATTTTGCTTCTCAATTATGTCCTGTCTAGCTTAATATAAAAACCATACTGCATTTTTCATGAATACTTTGTTTTGTAGGTGAGACATGTTATGAAAGCTTGCAGGAAAGCATGGACTAGCCAATGTGTAATAAAAAATTTGTCATGGATAATTCACTCATACATAATCTAGAATTGTCTTCTTTTACCATTCAAATAGCATCTCTTCACTTGACTATGCATTGACTAAATAGAATTTTTGGACACATTACACTATTTTAAAGTTCTAATGTAAAAAAGGAATCCAAGTCATTTTTCTTCTTATACTGCATAAATGGAATTTGCCCTCTTTAAAGTCTAGAAAGGTTACTTACTTTCTGGCAAAAACATCTGCAAAGATTTCCAACTGGAAATGTATTTTGCATGATAACAGGTTGAAGTCATGAATCACTTGGTAACTCATTAGAATGACTAGCATCAAAGGATCCCTTAGGAATTTAGGGGAAAGGTAGTTAAGCAATTAGTGAAGTTATTTAAAATCCTGATATGGTTGAGCCTGCTTTGAAGGCTGCTAGGGATTAATATTTATTTAATAGATTGTCAGTTTCCATGCCAAAAAAAGAAATGTGACAGAAGTCATCCTAGTCTAAATGTAAAAAAGGTAGCCCATTTGAAGCATATTTTATAGCGGTAGTTGACACCATTATAGTCTGTACCATTATATCACCATACAAAAGCCATCATTCTCAAGCCGAAATGAACATTGCTGTTGTTTTCGATTAGAAGAATTGGCTCTAAATCCAGCAATTCTCTGCAGTAATTTATATTTTAGTAGCTGCCATCTTGCACCAGGAGGGAACATGTCAGACTATGACTGCTCTCTGATGAGACATAAGGTATTAAAATTGATATGAGATGACAAAATGGGAGAATAACATTGTAGGGGCATTGTCTTTCCCTTGTCGTGGACAGTCTCTGTTATGGCTTCATTCCTGAGACTCTGCTAAACTTTTTGTTTGATTCAGAACCTGTTTTTTCTCATGGAAATGTACAGATGTGAGCCTGGAGTTATGAAAGAGCTCTTATATGTTCTATATAGTACTGAAAGTTTATTACATGCTAGACAGATCTTATTTGTAAGAATGCATGATGGCTGAGTTGATTGGCAGAATGAATGCTTCCTAAGAAGGTTTAGCAGTTTCTCTAATTATATCAAGATTTATTTTCATATATTATAGCCCCAACTACTTCTATCACCAATATGTTTTAAAGAGCAATACAGTGATTTTCACCCCGAAGTTGAGACTATAATCTCAGAAAATTTCACATTATTTAAGACCATATTATTTATCTTTGAGCTATCTTCCTTTATCCCTGAAAATACCCAGAAACTCTAAAACCTCTATTTTGGATTTCTCTTCCTCACCCATGAAGCAATCTGAAATAGAGCTGCCATTAATACTACATATGAATTTAAGCTTTGGACAAGGATTGTATCTTCATTTTTATAACTGTAGCAAAACACTAGCAGCACGAATTAGTTAATAAAATTTCACAAGTGTTAAAATTTAAAGTCATATTATTAATGTTGTTATTGCTATTATTACTATTCATAAATATTTATTAATGCCAATTAATAAAAAATATTGGATTTGATTCCTACCTCTGGATTGTGAAGGGAAGGCCATTTAGGGCTAGGAAGCTATCCATGCCCTACTTCCAGGATGCCTTTTTACCGGAAGGGGCCATGTGTTACCCTCAAGGCCTAACAGAATAGGGTTGCTACCACAGGTTGGTAACTGTCTCTAGTGTACTAGCTCCAGCTCCAAGATCACTTTGTTCCATGCAAAAGAAATAATAGATAAAAATAAAATCTTCAGCTTCTAACTTTGCAACTCTGACAGCAGTGGTGGTGCTGGGATTGGAGACCAGAAGGTAGAGTGCTTCTCTCATCAAAAGTATTAGCTAAGTAGTTGGGAAGGGTATGAGAGGTAGAAACAAAACTTTTGGGAACTGCAGACAAAGTATCAGCAAACCAGCCCTAACACTTAATAACAATATGGTTGGGATCTTAAGAGCACATTCAGTGCCCTGTGAAATGTCTCATTTATTCAAGTCAGACAAACAAGGCACATATTCAGGGAGTCTTAATATTGTGACTTATACAAAGAAAGCATTTCATACCACAGTGTCAGCTTTCAGGTGGCCATCCAGGAAAAATCCAATGCCCAGTGCTAAGGCAATGTTACCTATTAATAAGTTAGAGAATCTATTAGGTTTATCCTATAGTAATCATTTTCTTTACCCTACTTCTTACCATCTCCTTCCCCAGCTACTCATTTAACAATAGGTAAACCCAGAACGTCTGTGTTATTGTCCTTTAAAGGTAAAGTTATTTTGTGCTGGGTAAGGTTCATCATGTAACAAGATAAGCTTATTACTGTATCCAGTAGAAAAGTTTTGAGTTGGATTTTCAACAAGCAACAATTAAGAGACCCTCTTTATCTTTCTGGAGGCTTTGGACCTCTCATCGATGACTCCACCAATAAACCTTAGTGGTTCTCTCTTCTCTTCTGGACATTCGAATGTTGGGGTCTCTCATAGGGGTGGTCTCCTCTCTATGATTGTATCTTTCCTGATTATAACTGCAGGTACCAGCTATAGTCTAGTCTATTTTGAATACCATTGATATAATATACTTTCCCCATTCTTATCCTCCAAATCCAGTCTTCCTCATACATTGCTAATATGTCTCCATAGAACGACTACTTAAGCTTGAAATTTTATTTTTTGACTCTTTTTTCATTTTCTTGTTTGGCATTCTAATCACAGTGTCTAAACTAATATCATGCTTCCATTATCTCTTTCCTTCTGTTATCACAATGCTCTTCTAAAGGGCACCCCAGATTCTAGTCTTTACTGTACTCCCAACCATCTCCATACACTCAGTATAATCCATCTAAAATGAATCTCTGGATCATTTCACTCTTTGCGCACTGTAGCAGGCACAATGTTGTGTTCATCACACCATGTTCTCTTTCTGGGCCCACTGAAGGACCATATTTCCCAGCCACTAGGTTGAAGTCATGTAACTGCAATCCGACATACAAGAATATGAGGTGACACGATGTATCACTTCTGGTCCAAGGCACATAAGAGTCACTATGCCTCTCTTTCCCTTCCCTGATGACCTTGAAGTCAGGTGTTGAAATGGTGGCTCAAAAGATGGAGGGAGCATAGATCTCCAACGCACTGGATAGAAAAGACCTGAGTGCCGCACCATTACAGACTTCTTGTGAGTGAGAAATAAACTCTTGTACAAAGTCACTGAGTTTTCAGGGTCTGTCCATTACAGTACTTGAAGTTATTTACCTTAATAGTGTCAGAAACTTGCAATTCATTTCCAGAAAACAATCAGGTCAGACATTCAGCTTCTTGGTGATCTGCTCCTAACCAAGGTAATCCCTGATTAGGAGCCAGGCCCTATACTTAGCACTTTATGTATACTATCTCATTAATCTTTACAACAACCTAACGAGAAATTACCATTAAATCCATTTTATAGCTAAGGAAACTCAGAGAGGGTAAACAATTTACACTCACATAAGCCAACAAATGGCTAGGACTAACACCAAAACCATGATCTTTCAACTACACCCGGTTCTTTTTAAATCTCTTCTGCATGCTAGTCTTCCTGGAGATGCTTCCACAAAATGATCTGTATCCCAATAATGTTGATAACGCTGCATGCTATGCTCTTCTTTACTATAGGTTTAGTTAGAAACAGTGCTTTGGGTGCCAGGAAACTGATGATTACTACAGAGAAATCTCTTCAGATTACAGGGACAGTGTATTTAGCCATCCTTGTTAAAGAACTATAGAGCGGTATGGAAAGGGAAGGTAGATTAATATACCTGTATTCTGCTGAACATGGGGTTTGGGACCATAGTAGTTTTTGGTGCCATAGGAGGTCTATCAACAATGAAACTTACTGTTCTGTTAATGGACCCAGTGAGCCAATAAGACACATGGAGTTGCTTTGAGAGAGTTATGTGGCCTTATGCACCTGTGAAGTAGGACTATAGATTTATTTTCTCCCTAGGTCTGCATGGAGTGTCATCATCTGACCACTGAAGCAACAAAGACTGGTCCCATCCACCCTGACTTTCAAACTCATCTCACTGCATTTTCATTGATAGCTGGTAAAATTCCACTGAGAGGTATAATAATCCCAGGGGGCTATGCGAGCCATTCTGAAGAACAAGCATTGGTAAGTGGCAGAAATAAAACAGAAGTGAAAGCTCATCAGCAGTCCTGGGCAGATCCAGCTTCTAGGGCAGTCACAGGCTTTGTGCTTAAAGACTCATATTAGATTAAAACATTTTATTTTGTTTATTTACACAGAAAATATCTGCTGGTTGCTGCACAATTTTGACCATACATAATATTTTCTGTATATTACTTGGCATAAGGATGTACAAAAGTTTCTAATATGATATTCTTGTAGCCTGGAAAATTAGTAACTCCCACCATGCAACTCTTGTAGGATCATGTGCTAATGAAGAAGATGCTCTAATAATTAGGCCTAGAGCCCACTGAATGTAACACCTTCCAATTAGCACTCCCCAGCATGAATACTGCCATTATCATTAAACAACAAAGACAAAAATGGGTATCAATCCACATAATAGAAAATAATTGATGAAGTTGGAGGGCGTGATTATTTGTGATTACTTTACAGTCATGCACAGAAAGTAGAAGAACCACAGCTAGTGGTTAATCTCTGGCTACCTCTTTGAAGATAATGAAATTGGCTTCCTACTGATGATTATTCATTAACAATTAATTCTTTCTCAGTGATCTGCCTCATTTTCAGCTTCTCACTACAAACATGCAATGGAATAATTACAAGTGGAAATGAAAAAGCAATTAGTGGCAGATAATGCCAACATCTGATTAAAAAACAGTAGAACAGATTAGCAGTTCTGTAACTGCAAGTCTGCTGCCTTCAGCAGGGAGGTGTAAGTCTCCCAGTTATACCGCACTTCAAGCTGTGCTTTCTCTTTTATTGCCTTCCCTCCATCATGGTCTGCCACACTAAATGCTCTCCTTTATTCTAGGGGGCATTGGCTTGTTGTAAATACTTTCTAAAGATTAACAGCACTAGAGATGGTTTTTTAGTCCTGAGTGCTGAAATTCTAAAAGGCACTATCTCATAACATGATGGCTAAAACGTATGTCTATATACCTTTCTTTGGGGATCACAGAAAATATTATACATTTCCCCACTTAGTGTCAACTTAACTCTTGTTTAGTTAAGTGTCTTCAGAAGAAGAGCGTTACTAAATCCAGGAGGCAAAGAAAAGTACCTCATTTTGAGCATTTTCCTATCTGCATCCCTGCTTGCTTTGGTCTTATAAGGTTGGTTTCTCACCTTGCAGAATCTGGGACATAAATTGTCAGTGGATTGTTATTTACCATTTATCAAGGGTCAAGATAGTCCTGGCTGCTGCATAAATAATCCCTCAATAAAAGGTTTATAATTTTGCTGTTCTCAGTGATGCAGCTAGTATGTCAGAGGCAAGAATAAAACACTTCGTATGATTGAGAACTAAATAGGGAGTGTCAAAATCATCACTGCAAAGGTTAAAAGTAATTCTCTTTTAAATAATTTGGAAGATGTGTTAATATGAAGACTGGTAAGACCTTGTAATAGACTTTAGCATGGTACAAAGCAAAGGTAAGAGTGTAGAAGAGAGAGATATTTTAGGAAATGGGGTTTTGAAAAGAATTATGTATTTAACTGTAGCATCATTTGGTTATATGTGATTTCATCAGATCTACAAAGATCAAAATAATAAGGAAAGAAGGCATAGACTAGAAATAAACCAAATTTAAGGCTGATATGTATCAGAATGGTGTCCATTATGATCAGTTGAACATCTACTCAGACGTTCAGTTTCATCATTGCTTATTCAGTATGGCTGTTAAACATTTTAATATCAATGTCACCCCTGAATACAAAAAAATTATTAATCATCTTTTATGTACCAGAAACTGTGTAGGAGCATCAATATTTATCAGACATGGTATCCCAGTCCTCAACCAGCTCAAAGTCTAGTGGAGGAGAATGGCAAAAAAATTAGTGTAATAAAATGTGATGATTATTTCAACTGAGACATTTATAGGGTACAGGAGGAGTATTAATTCTTTCTGCATGGGAGCAGTTGTAGCTGGAGAGACTTCATAAACAGATGATGCTTGAATAAACCTTGAAAGATACGTAGAATTTTTTGCATGGGTAACAAAGGGGCAAAAGGCATTTCAAGTAGAAAGGAAAATAAGAATAAAGGCATGGAGGTAGGAAACAGGGTAGCCATGGGAAAGATGGAAATCAATGACCTAGAAGGACTTTTCTTTCCAAAATGGATTACCAGAATTTTTAATTTCCCTTTTGGATCTGGGAGAGAGAAATGCCTTACCTCAACAAACTCAGAACCTGGGACGGAATGGCTTTCGTTGAGTTTCCTTGAGTTGGATTTTCCTTGACTGGCCTCTGAGGGGCCCAGTCAATATTAGGAAGGTCTTAATGAATCAGAAGGTAAGCCCCTACTCTGGAGAAAAGCACTAAAGAGTAAGACAATCAATGAAAGAAATATTAACCAACCCCCTATTTGAAGGTGTTTTCTCTGCCACATATCAATATTAATCACAGGTGGCTGCCCAAAAAAAGAAGCCCAATTTTAAAAATCAATTTCTTTTGTTTAGTACTTGGACCTCTTCTCTTTTCCAATGTATATTGACCCTCTAGGTGGTTTTAAAGACCGTCTATATGCTGATGAAGCCCTAATTTATTTCTTCAGCTCTGACCTCTACTCTCAACTTGACTTTTGAAACCCATTGCTCACTTAATACCTTAATCTGGATGTTTAAGATCATCATGTTTTAAATGCAACCCTTGATTACAGTTCCTCCCAATATCTGCCTTTCTTTTTACATTCCCCTTATCAGAGAACACCCCTACTTAGGCAGAAAACCTTGGACCAAAAACCCAGGAGTTGTCCTAGACTCTTCTCATTATATTTTACATCTACTGCATCAGCAAATATTGTTTATGTTACCTTGAAAAAGTATTATAATCTGATCATACTTAACCTTCCCTACTGCTGTTACCCTGCTGTAAGCTTCTGTTATCTCTCATGGAGATCTCTCCAATTTGCTTCTAATTGGTCTCCTTGTTCGACAATCACCTACCCTCTCTATTGCCAGAGGACTCCTTTAAATTACAATTTAAAGTAATAATCTTATTACTTCCCTATTAAAAATCTTACATGATTTTTCATTTTGATTAAAGTAAAATCCAAAGTCCTTGCCAAGACATCCAATGCTATATATGATCAGGCCTCAGCCATCTCTCCACTTTACTTCCCCACTACTCTTTCATACTCACTCTTGGCATGTATAGACTATCTTCCTTTCTTTGTTCAGGGGATGATAAGATTGAGGTGGCTTAGAAAGGACAATCCAGAGTTCAGTTATATACAAATTCATTTTAAGATACTTTTGACATATCCTCAAAATATCAAGAAGAAAGTTACAAGTATGGAGCTAGAGACTCAAGTGGGAGGTCTGGGGCTAGAGAGATATATTTGCAAGTCATCTACATACAGTGCTATTTGCAACTCTTGGTGTGGATGTCAAGGGACCTAGGACCATGCCTTTAGGAACCACACATATAAAGGCCTTGTGGAGGAGAAAAACACTTTAAAAGAGACTGAGAATCAGCCCCTAAGAGGTAGGAGTAAATCAGAGGAGTGTTTTGGCAGAAGCCCTGGGAGATGAGAAATGGGGACAGCTGGTATTGACAATTTTTTTGAGAAGTTTGGCAGTGAGGAGGAGAAAAGCAGTTGCAGAAGGGAGATGCATGGTCAAGAGAAGAAGGTTATTTTTATGGATAAAATTTGAACACATTTAAAAACTGATAAGAATTACACATTTGAAGGGAGAGTGACAATAAGCAGAAAAAAGGGGAGTGACGGAATAAATAGCATCACTCTCCTGAGATGGGTAAGTTCACAAGCACAGCAATTAATTTTGAAGTTAAAAAACTTAGAAAATAAACATTTATGGGTTTAAAATACATAGATTTAGCAGCTGGCATGTCTAACACAAACTTTATAACTTAAAATTACTAAAAAAGAAAATAAATAAATCTCAGATAATATAGTTAGAGGAAAACAAAATAAAGGAACAGCAAGAGTATGTGTATACACACATATGTATATATAAAGAGAAACTTTCTATTAAAAAATGACAATAAAAGTAAGTAGGATAGAGTAACATAATCAAGATGGTAGTATAAGACATCCCCAGGAATATTTCCCCTTAGAGACAGCTAAATAACAGAGCAGATTCAACTCACTTAGAACTCTGGAGGATGACAGAGACTGGAGAAAGACTCCATAAAAGATGAATTGAAGAAAAAAGATCCATCCCCATGCCAATAAAAAAGGGAGTGGAGCTGAAAAGACCTATAGGAAAACAAAGTATACCAACATACTCATTATGGGAGTCCCAGAAGGAGAAACAAGAAAAAAGATCAGAAAGAATATTTGAGGAAATAATAGCTGAAATTTTCTAAAATCTTATGAAAGACATAAATATACATGTCCAAGAAGTACAAGGAACCCCAAATAGGATAAACCCTAATAAACCTATCCCAAGACACATACTAATCAAAATGTTGAATGCCAAAGATAAAGACAGAATTCTGAAATCAGCAAGAGAAAAGAGAGTCATCAAATATAAGGGATCTCCAATAAGACTAAGTGCTGATTTCTAATGAAAAACCCTTGAAACAAAAAGACAGTGGTAAAAGGTATTTGAGAAATTGGAAGCAAAAAACTGTCAGCCCCAAATTCTTTATCTGGGAGAGGAATTGTGGGAAGATAGCAGAGTAGAAAGCTCTAGGAACCAGTCCCTCCACCAGAACAAGTATTAAACAAGCAGGAACTATCTAAATCAACAATTCAAAACTCTGGATTTCAATAGAACACTGTACAGCATCCAGGGAGGAGCAGGAGGAAGAAGCTGGTAAATTATGAAAAATATCAGTAAATTGCTCTCTCTGCATGGCAGTTACTGGCACTCATCCCCCATTCTTGCAGCAGGCAGCAATGTG